>JAOTOK010034967.1:0-32030 GCA_025770025.1 Virgularia gustaviana
AAGTTGCATGATTGATGGATTTAACTGCGTGCGGTTAGCCAATCAAAACGCACAAAACAGTTACAATGTATAATAATATGAATTAGCCACTATTTCGTATATGGACGATTCACATATTTGTTTTATTCGTCCAAAAAAAGGAAAGTATATTAAACTATTTGCAACACTCGTTGGTATTTTTGTGGCCAGGAACCTATGTCAGGTTGTTACGAGACCACCGTAATAAAGCTTGAATGTTTAAAATTTTTAATACAAAACAAAGTATCACTTTATATCTATATTGTACCTTATATTGGTCACTTTACTAGCATTGCATAAATCACATGCACTACATATATGTAGCTATGTTGTAACTTAAAACAGCTTGTTTGCATCGATGCTGCTCATAACAAATGTGGAAAACAAATGTGAACAATGCTTGCTAGATATTCAGTTAGGATATGATATTTATCAGAAATTTAAAATATAAGTACAGAGTTTGCTTGCGTTAAGCCACTGTAACATTCCCTGTTTAATTAACAAGAAATATATTGTTATTATATGACTTTGGAACGGAAAAGTGCATAATTAAAAAGCCTTGATTGAGTCAGAACCTAATCAAACATATCCCAAAGTGTTGCTTGCTAAGAAAATGTTTGTTTATGAATAACTCGCTTAAGAGATTAGAGGTATTTAAGATATTTAATATTTTTACAATTTTTATCCACTTTATTCCAGTTTATATTAATTCCTTTATTTAAAGGGGTATACTTAATTGCATAATATAAAAAAGTATATACATTATAGGATTTCTTCCCCTTTATTATGGTGTTTATGAAAAACTAAGATCATACATTCCATATCTATTCATCATGCTAAGTGGTTGTTAAATTTAGAGGGAATGTGCTAGGGAGGTGCCGGGAAAGACACGTCGGAGCCGCAGCTGTCATTACACGACTATGTCTCCGTTTTACTGATAGCAGTGTTTGGTGTAATATAAGTGCTAGATACGTGGTTGGTAATTGGTATGGGTAACTCTGGGGTAGAGTATAGACAAGAGTTGTGTTTTATTCAAGAGAAATATCAGGGCAGATGTGTTAGCTGTATCAGTGACATGTAGAAGTGTATCAATCAGAATATAGTGTCTGTAATAGACAGATGCAGTGCAGTCTATGAAGGGACGGAGAAGTAGTCTGCATTCGAAGAGAAGTGTTTTCGTGATATATTATGCAATATAAGCATAACTAAAATATGGTTTATTGCGAGACAGATTTATCGACTTTCATCAGGGAATATCGAAAGACTTTTTCTATTGGATGTGGATGGTTTATAACGATATACAATTCACAGTGGAAAAATAGGTTTTGACCAACCTGTTGGTAGAACTTATTACTTCATATAAAGTTATTCTGGTTGGAGTCCCTTTGAAATTTTCTTCTATATTAGGGTAATCTTTTAGATTGTTATATTTGTGATTCTATGTATTTTTCCTAAAAATTTAATTGTTTGACCTCCATGACTATAGCTAGCTCGATCAGACTAGCAAATTTTGGTAGAAACGTATTTATGTTTGTTAAAGGAGCGTGAACTTTGTAATCGCTATTTTATCAAGGGTGATGTCCACTTTGTGGTAAAAACACTTGTTTATACTCGTAATTGAATATATAGCTATATGTAAACGAGACATTCGATTCTTGGGAAGTTTGAAAGAATTATTTAGGAAATAGCTATGTGATTTATGTTTGTGGGTCATCAACGTATTTTTCATGCATGAGCAGAACAGTAAGAACTACAATTTTTATTTTAAAATTATATAGATATATTATAGCTAATACTCTTCAGTTAGCTACGCTTTTTATTGCATTAATTCTGATGTTGGTTTTTCTTAATTAAATGCTGGAAATGTTCAATTAATGATAAAAAGTATATGATTTAATTGAAGATTCTCGGTAGGTTGCAGTATATTTTGGCAATTTCTAAAATGTTGGCCGCGTTTGTGTATTAGTTGCAGAACTACGAAATAGGATTGTCAACCTTATAGTCTTGAAGTTATATTTACACGTGCATAACTGCATGTAAAAACAATAAGTTACAGGCGTAAATACGTTTTTATTCTTCTCTAATGAATCTCGTGCTATATACAGATGTGCTTTCCGTTCTGCCTGACATGGAACCTGACAAGTCCTGCATTGATAACGTACCTGATTGAGTCTGATTTTAAAGTCATCATCGTTAAGGCAAATATCTCATACTCTGTGTTAACTGTATGTAAACGATTTCTCTTCTCTTACTTTAGTCTCCATGTTGTGTTAGAATTTATAAATACAAATGCAAGGCCAGGATAGGTTTTTACAACTATATGTGTTTTCCATATGCAGATAAGTTAATTGGTTTGAATCCTCGAAATTCGTGTCGTGCTGTCATGCCGTTTGTCGGTGCGCGGATACATACAAGTTCGAAGAATTGGAAAAATTCTTACTTTTAACACATTCTTGAAATTCAGGATCGCCGGGGAATGAAAGCGGTACACCACGACATCGTCTAGCTAACTCTAAGCCTCAAGGAAATTGCTTTGAGTTATAGATTTTAACAGAATCATATATTTCGTGAGCGGTCAAACATTCTCAATTGAGGCAACGTCATTTCTAGGAATATATATAAACCAATGTCAGGAAAGAATGTCAAAACACATGGCCAGGGGCGAATTTCTGTCACGCACGAGTAATGTACTCGTGGTCAGTAATAATCTTATGGACTTGATAATCTAGGTAAATGAAATTACTGACATTACATCAATTGCAAAAAGCAGATTCTTTAAAATCGAAATGAAATGACGCATGGATATTAGAGAAAATGTTGATAAAAACAGGCAGTGGCGATAAACAAATAATAAATACTCACGACATCAGGTTTCCTTATTTTATAATGGTCGGCTGTTTCGTGCGCTCACTAACTGTATAATTACAATATTGCATGATATAGTAGTGAGAATTATTGTTATTATTCGTTCACTTAATTGAACTTATGGTAGCACCGCAGTATAATCTTAAATTAGGAAACTCTGGGACAGTTATCTAAAGGTAAAACGTTCAGTGTGCGACTACAGTAAGTTGCGTGACAGTTAATTTATTCTTGCCTGTTTGCAGATTGATTTGATAATTTAATTTTATAATTACCTCAACGAATTTTGTTGACCCATTGTGGACGATTACGATAAGAAACGTACTTTATAGTAATGTAATAATTACTGATTATTGTCATTGGTAACTTCTAGTAGAAAACACAAACGATAATTTTTATTATTAGCATAGAATATCAAAATATTAAGATGGAGTGAACATTCGGGAAGAAACTATACATTGGAAAAGAAACTGCACAGGACGGCTTGAAAGGTACCCTAGCTCCACGAAAGATAGTTCTTTTGTTATAGGGGAGGTCATTGTTCCCCGTATTTTGAGCAAAATTGTTTGATTATAGTTTCTGAATTATATAAAATAAGGGAAGGAGTCTAAGTTAACTGTAGGTAAACGCGCAAAAATTCCTGTCTGAGGCAAATTCCCTTTTTTCTTCAATTTTGAGCAGAAATAATAACTGAATTAGATCTATATATCAAACTGAAGCCATTAAAGAACTCCATTTGCGGTGCAAATTACAACAGGGAAGTGTTTTAAAAATGCAGAATCAACCAAAAATTGGCCTCAAACAGGCAAATTTACGACAACTATTGTTATTGTCTTTAAATATTTCACTTTGTTTTACAAACGAAATAGTGCTTTTCAGTTTTTTATTAGCTATATTGGAAATTGTCCGCCGTTTAGTGTCATGTGTTACTGTCGCTTTAACTCCTCAAATAAAACGAACTGGGTTCGATTTTTCCCTTAGGGTTAGGAATTTAGGGCTTAGTTTACACCAGAGTTCAATGTCAGCAAATGCTTCATATCATGTCATATTATGCTCGCTATATACGTTTCGTGATATATCATTATAGTGTTTTGGAACCAGTTAACTGGGCATTGTTTCAGCAAGAAGCGCTAGAGATCGACAGCCAATGAAATGCCCTGTTTCTACGAAGTGAATATTACAACTCTATTGAGAGACTAGGAAACAAAGTGATACTTCAGTCCAACCTTTGCCTTGTATCAGCATGATGGTTGGCGGACTATCCTTGCCTTAGTTATAAAATGAACGACACTAGCTCCAGACGATAAAAAAACGTTATACATCCCCACCAACCTAATGATTCTTATTTTGTATTTATTTATACCAAAAATCGCAAATAATCGCCGGATTGAGGATTCGCCGCTTCGGGAGATGGGTAGCCTGGGTAGCAGACGGTCTTTGTGCGGCTGGGGCCGGGAGAAGTTGGGATATGAACAAAACAAATTGCAAATACTACTACTTGATCAGCCGGTGTTATAAACGTCAGTCCCATCTATATCTTGTCAAATATCCCTGTTTAGGACACTCACAACAAAATGGGCAAATACGCGAAACACCTCGCATTCAGAATACCTAAGCTAGGTAGAGAAAACAAGGCGAATGGTTTACCAAAGTACAGTAATATAGATTTTGGAGTCGCTATCGAAGTTTTCAACAAAGAAACTAACAGTTTGCGAAAATTTCTGAATTTGTGCCACTTGAAATTGAAAAAAGGCTTATAAGACTATCAAGACTAACTATCATATTGAAATTTAATTGTTCTTGTTACCATCGCAGTCGCGCGGGAAATGCGATCATATTGTCGTAACGTTGTTGGAAATAATGCAACAGCTGCTTTAATAAATATCCACAAGTGATACTTCGGAAATTCAATTGAATGGTGCATGAAGGTTTCTGCACTGTTTCCCCTCATTGTGAACAAGACCCCAGCTGACAGAAATATTAGAGTTATTTCGACAACTATTACTTTCCCTGAGGCCTATTGTCAGTTTAATTAGCACATTCGGCTTGAATGGAAGAAGTAATTTAATATTTTACATGTTTGTGTTCCTGTGTATAATATATGCCTTAGTGTACTTTATAACCATAGTCAACGTACGGTCGTTAGCATAACGGTATAACAACAAAACTCCAATTTTTATAATGGTTCCTTTTTACACATCATTGTATAAAACTCGCTGCCTGAAGCACGGTCATTCTTTACTTTTAGTCTGTTGTTATTTGTCACTTTACCTTTTTTTAACTATTTTTTTAAATAGACATATGAATGATCGGAATTGTAGTTTTGGCTTTTTTGGATAATAGAAATCTTGAGAGTTAAGCTATTTCGAGTTCGGTCTTGTGAATGTGCAACAGCACAATAATCCGCTACTGAGTCAAATTTAAAGTGGAAGTCAAGCCCGTTCTGCGCACGTTTCCTGCGCATTGTTTAAATCAAGATTTATTATTTATCTAATCAAATCACATTGCCCTAGAAACGATTGAATACCAGTATATTTCATACCAAAAGTAAGAATAGATTACTTTCTTGTGAAATAACTAATATCCAGAAGCAAAGCTGCTATGTCCTTGTTTCGCCTTCGTTGTTTGTTTACGTTTAGCTGGAAATGCACAAATGCGCATGCTCATTCAATTACAATTACAACAGTGGAGACTACCAAAACATGCGCAAAAAACGTGCGCAGAACGGGCTTGACGTCCACTTTGAGATTGTATAACTTTGCGAATTATCTAGATAGCAATGTAGCTCGCAGTTTTTGCATAAATATGCACACACATACACAAACCAATGTTGCGAATATATCCTTGGAAATCGTCAATACAAAGAATATATATACTAGCCATTTTTTATCGACAACATTTATAGTAATTCCAAAATCTATAAATAAGTAAACATTACTACATTTCGCGAACACAGAGATCCCTTCTCATGCAAATAAGTTATCTATGAACAACCTTTTATTTAAATGACCTTTTGTACAGCTTTTCCTGAAACAATCGGTCGTATATTATGCTATTGTGTACCAGCTCGAGCCATAATAAACGTCTCAATCATTGTCTGTCGACTTTTCACTGTATCGTGTTACGCAAAGCTCCATAAACTATGACATAAGCCACTTGGTTACTGTCAAAGGTGGATAACAGGATTTCTCTAATCTCGACTAAGGTTCAGTTCGCCTCAAAACCGTTGAATACAAAATACCCAAACCTAAGTACACCAAAATTATAAATATCATAATTTTTGCTTTTTGATTTCTACCCCGTTCGTAGAACACATGCCCGCCTTGTGATTGGAAACCTTCGCTTAATATTGTATTACTAACTAATGACAATGGTAATTCACAGCGATGGTATCTTTCATCTGGACATGACCTTGCCTGGCCTGGTCTCAAGGACACTCAACGGACAACCAATTGTTCTAAATTGTTTATTTTAATAATTATCGATGAAGATGAGCTGGGTAGACTGTAAGCAACCCACAGCAACGCTCACTGCTTGCCAGAACTTCGCCTTTAAGATAATTTAAAGCAATTTCTGTTGGAAAATAGCGCAAAACTGCATATTGAAAATAAGCTGAAAATTCTCTATTCTTGACGCGAAAGCTGGTAATGCGATAACCCTGCTTTCACGAGTTGTGTGATAAAAATAAATATGGGCGTTCGACTTCCTTTTACCATATTTGGCAATATGACGTACATTCGGAATGTTCTTAAAGCAAGCTAAGTGTTCATGTGTTCTGATGGGAGAATTTAGTTGTGGCTAAAAACAATTCATAGTATCTATACGAACACTAGCTAGCAATCATAAACACTATGTATACATTGATATAGAATATCAATATTCTGATAGTGGTAGGTTTTGTTTAGAAAAACACTTTCGTATTAGCGAATTAGTTGCGAGTAACTTGTGCAGTGTTTGTGATGTTCTTCCAACACGCAAGTAATAGACAATTGATTTTAACCCCCCTTCACTGGCAATTTGAAAGCACGGTTACAGTGGGCGAGCCAGGCATATTTTTAATTCATTCTTAACATAGTTTGTTATCCACAAGAAAAGCTAGCTGTTCATATTCATACAACTTTTATAACTGGTTAACTGGAACAGGTAATGGCGATGACGAAACGGTTGCGGAAAGGCCGAAGCGGAGTGCGAAATGGCGGCGCTGTCATATGATCGCGAAGTCAATGAAGCGCACAGGCTCGAGTGTTCTGCGTCTTGTGTTCTCTCTGTCGCGGCCAAGACGATTTGAACTCTATTGAATGGTTCGAATTTTTCTCATTTTTGTAGATTTGCTTCCGGATAGACTTCGTCCAACGCTACAACTTCTTGCTGAACACACTAGAAACGTGATTTGGTCGGAGAAAATACGTTTGTTCAGCTAAGCTCCGACTAAAGCTCGATGATGACGAATTCCGAAGAGAAAGCCAAAAGTCCAGAGGATATGGCCAACGATGCCGAAGGTGTTTGGTCTCCCGACATCGAACAGAGCTTCCAAGAGGCGCTAGCCATCTACCCGCCTTGTGGTCGACGCAAAATCATACTATCAGACGAAGGCAAGATGTACGGTAAGTCCGACACGTAATCCTCGTTTGCTTCGTGTACGTGTACTGTGTGGTGTACTGGCCGCCAAGCTCGACTAGCGATTGTGACATTGTGAGCGGAAGTGAAGGTGTTACGGGTAAACTGTAGCAGTGTTTAGAAATCACGTTGTTGAAGTACCAAACATTCCTTCTCGGGACCAAATGCTTGGCATTTCAATACAAAAAACCTGCCATACACGTATGGTGTGATGGATCGCCGTCCCTCGAGACCACAACCCGTGGTAATGCACAAGTATGCGCAACAGAGCTTTAAAAGAACAATGCTGCGATTTCGCAAGCGAGTGATCAAACGCCAAAATTCTGTTCGCGAAATTAGAACAAATGTTGTCGATTTCAGGAAGCCAATAAGTGCTATGTCAATTTCACGAAGCTTTATGCACAGGGCTTTGTGTTTTGTAGTAATCGAGCGAACTGTTGCCCGCAGAAATTTGGTCAAAATAATATGGCTATTCGAGAGTCTTTCTGCCAATGGCTGCCTTGGTCACTGGCTTGGCTTTCAACGCTAAATGCCGTGTCCGCTTAGCAACTAACTTTTACAAATTTCCCAGTGCAACATCGTACTGTCCTTGGATTGGCTTATTTCCTTGGACAAATATGATTGTTATGCACTGCCAATTATTTCATTTAGCAAAAGTCTGTGCTATGTTAAATTGTGTATGAGATGCGGATTGCGGATGGCTATAATACGCAAACGCGTAGATTTACATTTTATATACATTGTGACAACAGAATCAGTTGTCTTTCGACTGTGTGGAATAGAGAACTAAAGTAAAACACGCTGTTGGATAAACGTTTCTTTTCAACAAAGGATGAATTCGTTCGACTCTAGATTCGCACAGCTGGAATAAAGACAGACGCGTGAATATGTCAAACAAAGTATATTAAAAAGAAATCAAATCGCTTGTTTAGTATTTTGATGTTAAATACATATTACATGGCGAACTAAATACTCGAAATCTGTAAAGATGATATTAAAAGAAATCTTGAACGCCCTGATTCAGTAGGTTATTATTTGGTTTCATTGCTCTCGTCGTCTGCAAGTAGCGGTCAAAACCAATTCTGATTTAACGAAATCAATTGATATTTGCTTTATGATATCGAGTGGTTGGCCGCTTCAACGCGCCAGGTCTTTGTTTGCCAAGCCTTTTGCCACCACCTAAGCTGCCTTCCTGGGTTGCATTGGTTTTCTTATCTTGACCAGACAAGATACAACTGCGGTCACGTCCGCTGTTCAAGCAACGTAATATTGTTTAATGTCTTTCTCATCAGATATATAATTTGTGAATAAATATTAAGAAATGCGGCTTTTAAAAAATTGGTCAACATATGTGTGAATGTAATCAGATAGAGGGCAGCTTGTGTGTGTTGATTGTTACACGCCTTGGTCACCTCACAGCTGTTGTGCCCAATGGGATGTAGTCGTAGACCAATGGGTATACTTTCTTTCCAGAGAGAAAAGTATTTTAAGAAATAACCATCATTAAGCAGACTAGTGCTATTGAAATAATTTCTCAAAAAAAATCGAAAAATAACTTTTAGTGGTTTAAAAAATTTTTCACACAACATATAAAATGCCAGATACATTTCAGTATAATGTTTAAATGATTTTTATCTTTGAGGAATACTTTGTGAGTTGTTTCAACATCAAAGCTTAATGAGATTATAAGCTTCCAGTTTCTGTAGCAGGATAAAACTAAAAGAAGACACCATCTTATGGAAATTTGGCAGCATATCATGATTTGTAGGAGCACACACTTGCACTTAATTCTAGTTCACCATCTATATATATATATCTTTAATAAGTTATTATTTACAACAGTTCTCTACTAAAATAATTTTGCTGGGTAACAATATTCAAAGAGATGCTGAACTTTGCTGTAGATATTTATGTTATACAAAGAAAATGTTTAGTTACACTATCTGATAAAATATACATACAGTATAAAGCAGATAAATATTGTACTTGGCTTACTGCAGTCACAATATCTGTGGCATAAGAGATGCTCAAAGGGTTCTTACTTTGCCCTGTCTTCCAACTCTTGTCATATGCAGTTTGTGAACTTGTAACCCGTGCAGATTGGGCTAACATAATTGTAAGTCTCCCTTGTTGAGTAGAATAATCTGGTATCAATATGGTGACAAGACAGGCTCTGTATGTAATAGGTTATTCTTGCTGAATGCCGGAAGTGTATACATTTAATCAGTATAACAATAACATTGATTAACTTGAGAGAAGTACATTTACAATATAGCCTGAGCCAGTTAACTACATTTCCAACTGGAGTGGTAAGGCAACAGGTTTAGCTATCAATGGAGTAGCTGTAGCCACTGCAGCTTCTCCCTGTTCTGCTCATTGGAGTAGAGCAAAATATTTTTATTTGTTTCAATTTCAATGTTTTCCCAACAGGCAACTAACCATGAAAATTGTCAGTCACATACATAGCTCAGAGTAGAACTTGATTCTCACTGGCATTTATATTGTGATATGCCTGATTATGTGCTAAGATTTATTATATTTACTGTAATTGTTTTTGTTAAGGTCGCAATGAACTGATAGCCAGATACATCAAGTTGAGGACTGGTAAGACTCGAACAAGAAAACAGGTATGAAATTGACATGAAATTGCAATCATTATTCATGGTATAATTTTAAATACAGTACTGATGTAAACTGGAGAGCATTTAAAGAAATTTTATAATTTAACATACATATTAAATAAAAATATTTTTATTTTGTGTCAGGTGTCAAGTCACATTCAGGTTCTGGCAAGAAAAAAAGCAAGAGAAATCCAGTCGAAATTAAAGGTATTAATGCTCAAAAATTGATGATCATGTACTATTCCGGGATTTGTTAAAAAAAAATTGACAATTGACAACTCTTATTAGCAAAATGTTTAGCATTGATCTGCTTCTGGAGATGAAATGGAGTCTGTTGCTTTACAGTTCTCCTTCTGTTTTATAGTTTAAATTTAAAGACAACTGCTTTGAATATATACATTCAAGCTAATAAAAATACAAAATTTAAGTTTTAAATATATAATATATATAATTTTGTACAGATGAAGTTATCTTTAGTTACTAGAGAATCAATATTATTTTAACATAAATACTTTTTATTTGTTTTTTGTAAAGGATCAGGCTGCTAGGGACAAAGCCTTACAAACAATGGCCTCCATGTCCTCAGCTCAAATTGTGTCTGCCTCTGTGCTACACAACAAAACTGTACCAGGAGTTAACAATTACAATGACCAGCATACTGGATACAGTTCACACCCTCCACAACCATTACCATCCTTACCTAATACACCCGTAAGTTCATACCCTATAAGTTTTATATAACAACCTCCAGAAAATTATCCTATTATTAAATAATTAAAATGACTGAATCACTTGCAGGAAATATGTTGACTTTATAACCTATAAGTCTGCGACAATTTCATTAATATTCAGCACATCATAGCCCATTTCAATGAGAATTTAACTCTCTTTATGAAATACTTTATTGTCCCTGGCAAGTATAATCACCTGGTATTCACACAGAGTAAGAGCCTCTTATACTAACATATCATAATTGAAGTCTATGTTAATCAATAGGATTGGATACTCACTATATAAAAACAATTATTGGATGAGGCTGAGCATGATATCAAGAATCATTTAGATGGAGGTCAATGTTCTCTGCCAAAGCAAAGTTGAGGTGGATAACATCGACCAAGGTCTGAATAATTCTTGATGTCATACAAAAGCCAAATTCAAGTTCAAGTTACTGGCACATTTGATTCAAAAAAACAATTATTGGATGCAATAGCAGTTGAATTACATGATAATAAATACAGAATATATTGAGATTAACCAGACTGCTTTCTGACCAATCAGACTTATCAGAGACAAGAATACACATATAATGTATAATAATGGGTGTTATAGGTATTGCAAATTTCTGTTAGGATTATACAGATCTCACATTAATTACACAACCTTAACCCAGCTATGACCTGTAGCTGTGACAATTTTGTTTAATTACTTGCCTGTGGGTTATTCAATTTTAATTGACCCTTCTCCAGTAATTTTATTCTTTCCTAAACACTCTTTTGTGAACCATTGTTTGTTTTTCTGCAGTACTGGAGCAACCAGGTCCAAGTCCCTGTCACACAAACAAGCACTGGTACGCCCACAACCTTTGGTGGTTTAGTAACAAACCCTCGGACATTATTTGGTGGCAGTCCCGGACCATCATCTGGTATGGTACCCAGCAACACAGTGTCATCCCCTGCTGAAGAAATGGTAAAGACTAAGATTGTTCACATGTACAATAATAATAAAAAATAGATTAATAATTAACAAATAATCATCAAAGGCGAGGTGAATATTGGTGAATATTAGTAGAAATACAACAGGTGATTAGTCGGAAAAAGTAAAAAAACCCTCAACAACGATGCATAATACTCACTTACGTCAACAAAGCAGGCGGCCATTACGAAAGAGGTGATTATTGCACAATAATCCGAGGTAGGTAAGTCAATCAGCGCACGGCGTTTGTGATAATCACCTGTTGTATTTCTACTAATATATAACTATTTAAGAATTACTGGTAAATGTTTTACTAAGACCTAGTAGGATTTTTCCAACATTTGACCATATTATTCATCTCCTATATAACTCAACAACCTTCCTGTATGTTACAGAGAACAAGTTATGGTAGTGCTGGAAATCTGACCATGACTTCAGGACCTAATTGGTCTGGGACAAATCGAACAATGGTAAGTTGAGTTCAAGTTTAAAATATGAATATTTGAATTTAATTAGAACTTATTAATTGTTCAGTAAATTATAAAATAAGGATAAATTTACTGAACAAAAAATTTTCCCATTAGCCATTGCGACTCATCGACTTCCAAGCTTTTGTTGAGCAACAGGGATTAAAAGCTGACTCGGTAAGATTCTGTTTTACTTTTAAATTTATGCAAATACAAATAAATACAGTACACAAATTTACCATACAATACGAATTTACCCAGTTTATGCATGACTTATGGTAATTCGTGCCTGCATTTTTTGAAATTTGAACAACAAAGCAAATGCTCGCCAAGGTTAGTATAATATAAAACTTTAATCTAAAATTGAGAAACAGGTACATTGCTTTTCTTCATCTTGCATTTATTATATGTGCCTTATAAGTTTCTTACCGTTGCGAAAACTTTTCTTTTCACACTTCTCATTTTGTTTACAAACTTTGAAAGGGTAAAACTAAGTGGCACCTAAACTAAGTGTATGTTGTTCAATTTTGTGGACTTTGTTTTGTGAACTTCCCAACATCAGCGTCCAACATGGCTCGCGGGTTCCTCACGCGGGGACCGATGATAACCTAAGAATTAATTACAAAGTGATAACGTATATTCTTTTATAGAGCAATTCATGTGCAATATCGTAATTTAAAATAAAATAATATAGTAAATAAACCAGTTAGGATATGTTATGTTTTCTATGTAAATCGTACTCTATGTTTTACTGTAGTACCACAAGCACTTGTTTGTCCATCTTGGACCAAATGTGAATTTCCAAGATTCCATCCTGGAGGTACAGTATCGTATTGTCATCCATGCCACCCGCTAACAGCATTACTAATATACTGCAATATTAAGTTTAACGATAATGAACAGTGATGATTTTACTTATTATAATTTCATTCTACAGGCCGTTGATATTCGTCAGATTTACGACAAGTTTCCAGAAAAGAAAGGAGGCTTACGGGAGTTGTACGAGAAAGGACCGCAATCCGTCTTCTTTTTGGTGAAATTTTGGGTGTGTAGCTAGTTATTAATATAATTTTAACAAAAAAGTTGTCATTCCTGTTTCCAAAAATTGTTGTTACCCCGCAAAATCTGTCATAGACCCACGTTATGTCTTGTTACAGAAAGCAGGTTTCTTTCGATCGTTTAGTTTTCATTTAATTGTTTGTGATCAATTCTTAGGCTGATTTAAACACAAACGTCAAAGATGAAACCGGTTCGTTCTACGGAGTTTCGAGCACGTAAGTTAATTCTAATAAATTTAGAAAGAAGAGGCTAAAGAGCCAACGACTCTCTCTCCTTTTACCCTCTCCCCCGTCCCTAAAAGTGACACACTAGTGTTTCCATAATGTAAAATTGGTTCGACTTAATAGCTACGAGTCCAGCGACAACATGACCATCACGTGTTCAACAAAAGTATGTTCGTTTGGCAAACAAGTTGTGGAAAAAGTCGAGGTAAGGTTATAGCTGTAGATACGTGTTAACGATAGGGTTTCTTTCGGTTACACAACACGACCTGATAGAAGGATTAAATGAGCTTAAAGGGGGCAATGTCACGCGCGTGAACTTGAAAAACTGTTCGCCAACAATTATTAATCAAGTTAGGAGTGAAAAACAGAGGGAGCAACCTCACGGTATAGCAAACCAAGCTGGATGTGATGCTTAATAAATGTTACAAGCAGTTTCCATGATATCTTAATCCGAATTTAACTGGCTGTTGGCAAAAAGTTTTCCTTGTCAGCGCATATTTTGGATGCGCAGTAGCACCGGACATTGCCCCTTTAAACAGCTTGTATTTAAAATGAATACAATATAGCCACTGCTATGGAAGAGAAACTTATGAGTTTACACTCTCTTGGCGAAAACAATTGTGAGATATTTTACTATTAATGGACAAGCATGCAGGCTTAGACAAGAAAATTACAGTAGGTAGCATGCTATTGAAGAGGCATATCGGCCGGTTAAAAAGTACAAATGTTTGCAATAAATAAAATGAATGCGCGAGGGGTTTTGCATTAAATGTGTATGCTAGTAATGTCCTATTGCAGTGTTGGTGCCCCGTAATTTTACTTAGTAGCTTGCTTTGTACATATATTTCAGCAGTCGTTCCTTGCTTTCTCTTTTAGACGGAATATGCGCATTTCGAAAATGGTCGTTTCGTGTACAGAATACATCGCTCGCCGATGTGCGAGTACATGATCAACTTCATTCACAAACTAAAACAACTTCCCGAGAAATACATGATGAACAGTGTGTTGGAAAATTTCACTATACTACAGGTAACTGCGACTTTGTGTAGTGACTTTAGTGTCGTGTTGGTGATGTCGTGTCGTGTGGGACGGTGTGGTGTCTTACTGTGTGGGGTGGTGTCGTGGGGTGTGGTGTGGTGTGGTGTGGTGTGGTGCATGCACTGCCGTAATAACAGCACTCGGTGGTGTTTTGTGCCGTCGTGCTTTATCGTGACGTGGTTTGGCGGCGTGGTGTGGTGTGGCATGTCGTATCCTATCGTGCATGCATGTGTCGTCTGGTGCGATGATACCATTGATACGTGGTACGATGTGTTACGATTCATTTATACTGTGACGCGTTGTTAGTGTGGTGCATTGTTGTCGCGTGAGTCATACATACATATAACATTTGTTTCTCTCTCCATGACAGACGGTCACCAATCGCGACACTCAAGAAACTCTGCTATGTTTATCGTACGTGTTCGAAGTGTCGACGAGCGAACATGGGGCTCAGCACCATCTCTATCGTCTAGTCAAAGACTGAGAAACCATCCCCATTTACCACCCAACAGACCCGTATGCCTTATCCACCATAATGTCCAACCAGGTTAGAGAGCGCAAAACTGCAAACATGTTTAGCTGTTTGTTGGTATCCATTGGGAACATTGGTTATAAATGGTGTTCCCACTCGGTCCCGCGGGGTTGGCGAGGAATGTGAATATTCAATAAGAAAGTGGGTTTGTTTCCGATGGACTCATATACTGTACACTGCATGTGTATATTTTGCAGTGTGGCTGTCGATAGGTCTGAGCTCATTAGTTTACAAACCATGCATTCTAAAGCCGACCGTTTCATGCCGTTGAAATTCATTTACGGACACATTGTCATATATAATGTAGATATGCGCAGCCCGTTAAGATTCCATGTTGATGAAGTACGCAGTTGATTTCATAGGTGACCAATTGACACGTTGCAAGTGCAGCTAATAGGTTTCACTTTTTAAGTGCCATTTACAAAACAGGAGCGAATTAGATATTTGGTCAAAAACGTTTCATGAATAAATCGTACGTTATTATTTTGTTCAATAACAGTAGAAATTAATTAAATTGGTTGAACCCATTCTGTAAAGTGCCATAGTTCTTTTTTATTTACTTATGGTCTCTTGTTCGAACTATTAAGAACACGTCGTTAAAAGGTCATTTCGTACCAACAATTTATTTTTCTTCAATGTACGACACTGAATGATGATGGCACTGAGAAATTAGAAGTCTACAGTTGCACTTCGCAATCTCTTGGATCATAAATTCTAAGTAAAATGTTTATATTGATTAGGCAAAAGATATACATACATGTGGGGCTGGATATGCTTGTATATTTGGAAAAGGTTATTTTTATTTTGCCCAATGTTCCACTCATCTATACCTGATTGAATTCCATGTCTGCCAAAATGGATGAAGCTGGAAATTTAATGGTCGCCAATTGGGATTGTCTCACCTTCCCACTTAAAATGTCTCTTTGAAGCGGATCTCTTAAAATGAACTCTGAAAATGGTTACATATTTTCGTTTGGTTATAACTTTCTTGTTGAGACATACCAGTTTGCTTACTGAGGTGAATTATGTTGTGACAAATTATATTCCTCTGATTAATTTAAGGAGGTTCCCTATATATAGTTATTTAAAACAGTGATTACATTAGCAAAATTCGTCATTTAAGTTTATAGAACTGTTATAAATTAAACTACTGTAATAATTCAGGAACTATAAAGAAACAATGGAAAGAATTTATTTTCCATGGTACATTGGGTTACCATCATCATCCGTCATAGCAATATGGCGCCTTTTTTATGAATTAAAAAATACCACCAGCTTCATTCACTCTGCAGAGCGTGCAATCCAGTTGGTATAGACAGTTGTTCACATTGTTATATATGCAACAGTCTACATATACTATTCAACCTGTTGTACAAACGATACATTTTGTTTGTAGTCGAGTGTTTCCAGTAGTTCTTTGTTATATAATAGCGTTATCGCGCTAGGTATGGTGATTTTTCGCAATCTGAAAATGTGAAATATTTTTTTAAACATGAACAAATCAATGTTTATAGACAAACGAGGCATTATTGACCACTGTACGTTTCCAATAGAGCTTGTTTTGATAGAAATGAGCTGAGTTGGAGTGGTTTTTGCTAACAAACCTTTTTTTAAAGTAAAGGATTTTATACTTTATCGATCATGATGTTGGGTTATTTCTTGTTGTTCATTTTTTGCAGTACTTTTTGTCTTTTTGGTTACTCTACCTTGACCGCTGAGTTACGCTTAGTCTGGGCAGTTTTTATTAACCTTTTGAACTACTTTCTAACCCTGATAGAAGTAAAGTCGTCTGAGTCTCCGACGTTTCACGTTAGACTGGGTATATTAGACTAGGAAAAGAATAAAAGATAACGGCACAAAACTAAATAATCAGAAGGTAACTTCTATTGTATTTTGCATAAGCGTTGTACTTAATTATTCGCCACTCAGCCAGACTAGCCAGTGCATGTTGGAGAAGCAGTCTCCCCCCGTGGAAACATGCAATACGGCTGGCAAATCATGAATGTTAAACATTTCGTTCCAAGGTCGGCAATCAAGTGGGGTGACTACTACGGGGGTGACTACTTCTCCAACCTGCACTGGCTGAGTGGTGAATTAATAAGGTATAACGCTTACGCGGCGAAATACACGGTGTAGATGACCTTCTCATTAGTTAGTGGTAGCGGGTTACATCGACTTCCGCTGTGTATCGATTCTACCTCATCAAATGTGGGCCACAAATTAGCTAATACAAATATTGTATACTTTTTGTATTTAAACATTCGCCGCCATAAACTCTGGTATATTTTCATTCCATTGCTAACCACAGCAATAAGGGACCAGTTCTGCGTATATAAAGGAATCCAGAATCCAGTAAAAAATGGTACATCTCGGATCGAATCCGCAATCGAAATCTAGGAATCCGGAATCCAAATATCCAAAGCTGGGAATTCGGAATCCAAATATCCACAGTGTGGAATCCGGAATCCAGACAGTTAAAAAGTCCATTGAATCCAAGGTTGGGATCCGGAATCCACGCGCCGGGATCAGTGGAATTCGACAGTGGGTTGGATTCCGTTACATAGGCAGAACCAGACATTATTAATGCTCTGCAGGGGCCCGAAAAATCATTTCTTTATGAGAGTATGTTAAAAATCATTTGATAAAATGACAAAGTACCATCAATGTCTTCCAACTTCATGACCCTGCTTCATTCATCAGGATCAGATATTCAGGTAAGGTTTGTTTTCATTAAACAACCTTGTTGCGTGTGACATTACTGGTTTGGGAACCATTTAACCAAAAAGTGGGTGCCACTCAAGTGTTAGAAGCATACCTACGGTTACAAGTTACAGTGAATTAAAAGTTACAGTAAAAAAATAGAAGAGCGGAATTTGGGCAAAGTTTAAGCCTGCTCTTTTCCCCAGGCTCTGGTTGCTACGGCGCACTGCGCGATCCAGGACGCTACGTTAATTATTCAAAATGGCGAACTGCCGGGAGTTTTCAACAAACTACAGAGAAGTAACGGTATTATGACGGACTGCAATTCGTGACTTGCTGCAAATCGTTATTCGATTGCTAACATGGCCCCTCTTGATTGGGGACGGATTATGAAGGTGGATTTGCAAGCTTTGCAGGACAACGAGACCGAATCTGAAGAGATATACAACTTGTTGACAAGAGTTTGTATTCAGTTTTTACGTATTAAACGATCCATATTATTAAAAGTAGTTTCAGTTTGTCACTTTGTGTACGCAAACTTGTACAATTATTGCTAAAACTTAAAATAAAATTATTACAATAAAATATGGATGGTTGTAAGGTAAAAAGCTATTAATATTTGTACACTGACACTGATAGACTGATAGTACATAATAATACTAGTTTAGTTTCAGTTTGGCATGCAGTTGTGAAGTGTACTGACTGCCCAAAGAATTTATTCAATCAATCAATACTTACTACTATCTATTATATGTGGGGTCCAAACATTAAGTGCCTTGGTCCACCATCAAATACATTATACTATGTCAGTACAGTTAGTACAGTTTTGACAGTTATGTAAGGTAGAGGAGTAGTTATTGATTTGTCTTAACCGAATCATCAGGTAGTTGTAAACCAACAATCAATAGAGAACTACTACTAGAGGTTACTACCTCATCTACAAGAGTTTGAACCATGCATTGGACAGGCTAACTAGAACTTGAGGTTACTAGCTTTACCCAAATCCTTACCCATCTAACCCGGCCTAATCAATAACATTATTATCTCTCGGACTAAGTGATGAGGAAGTCTGTGATAATGCATAAGTCACCAGTTTCAGAAATAACACACAACATGCATCAAAACACCAAGATTTAAACCATATAATAATGTACAGTACCCGTATGTAGTATTACATAACAACTCAGTGTTGGAAAACCTAATTTGTTCTATGTTTCTGATTGGACTAAAATGTAAAATTGTATTGTAATTTTAGAGTAATTTTGATGCAAATGCAGCTCAAGATGCAGGCAAGATGGAAAAACTGTTCATTCTATCACAAATGATGTTGAGAATCAAAGCGACTGAAGCTACCATAGCTGGGGAGGAGATTGAGAGGATGGCTGAGACACACCAGGGTAGGTGGAGCGTGTACTGAGAGGTTACTGGTACATTATGTTACCGGCTTTCAACAACTGCCTGGTACTGTTTGCACTGTCTAGCAACTTTTGGTATCGTTTGACAGCCATCTGTCACTGTCTAGCAACTGATACAGTTAGATAACCAATGCCCCTGTCTAACAACCGTCTGTTACCTTGGTAACCATCAGGCAGTGTCTAACAACTATCATAGTAACCAACATTGACAGTACGCAGTTGTTTAGCTTTTGACAGTGTAAAATGCTCAAGTATCTCATTAGGTTAAACTTCATGTAGTGTAATTCCACGCGATGGCCGCGCTAGTTACCAGTCTCAAACAACTGTAGAGAGCCACCTTAAAATATTCAAAAATATTTGCCTTTTTACTTTATTTTCATTTTTAAAATCTTTCATTTTGCACTAAAGCTATAAAAATTTCGAAAAGCAAAGTTTGTACAGTTTTTCAATAACTGCAGTTTGACATATTGACCGCCGATCATTGTTGAATGCTTCTGTTCAAAACTAAAAAAATATTTTGGCTTTAGACACATTATAGCGTGCTTATTTGCAGTTGGAGTTCCTGTTAACTTGAAGTTCATTTGGTTAAACAAAGTTGGGTCCCGTTTTCTAATTCTAAAACTGTTTTCTAATGTGATCACAAGCGGTCACATATAACTAAGCACTTTGATTCATTCGTAGATCAAGTTGAACGTCTTCAATCCGAGGTTCGTCAGCTCCGCAAGCACACAGGGAGTGGAGAACAGTCGTTCATCAGAGAGATCCACATCTTGGAGGAACGTAATCGTGAGCTGGAGAAAGCGATCGGAACCTGCGAACGACAAGTCGTGGAAGAACGACGGAACAATGATCAACTGTCCGGCAAAGTCGAAGCATCTGAACGACAGAATAAGGAGCTCAAAAGAGAGGTACTGTACTTAGCAAATATTGAGTATTAGCCGGATTCATATACAGAAGACGGATTTCCATCGGCAAGGTGGGAAGAACTCGCCTGTGAATTTCTCTTTAAAATTTAAGGCTTAAATTGAATACAGGACGGCAATCTATAACTAAGAAATTAGGTTGAGATGGTTCATACAGTGAATAAACTAATTAATAGCTACAAGCTTAGTGGATCTCTAGACTGTAAAGCATTCACCTGATGTTTTCAAGTAACTTTGGAAGAAAAATAGTTTTTGAAATCTAGCAAGATTGAAATTATATAGAGGCATTATCTCCATTCTTACCGATGATGTCATTGTACACATCGCATCTCGCGACGGTTTGTGATACATTCTGAAGCAAAAACAATATGCGTTAAAAATAATACGCTGATTGTGACATAATAATCCATTAAAAATCGCCAGGATGTATCAAACACTTCTGTGTTATGCAGGTGGAACGATTTAAGGCGGATATGGCTGACTACCAACGACAGATCGAGCAGCATCGTGACAGCTTGATGAGCCAACATGGCGGAGATCATGAAATGAGAAGCAAGCTGAATGAAAAGAATAGAGACTTGAACAGATACCTTGACGAAATAAGAGTAATATTGTTTAATTATTGCTTTTTCCTTGCTTTCTCCTTCTCCCTTCTTTCCTCTTTCAGAAACGCTACATCTTTTGTTCTAATTTCCCTTGCTTCTTCGCTTCACTCCTTCCTTGTTTTTTTTCTTTCTTCCTTCCTTCCTTTTTTCACGAACACTAGGTACATCTATTTAATTTATTCAGTCTTTGGCTGATGCTAACAGTGAACTTGAAGAGAAGCTGAGGTCAGTCCAAAACGACCTCGAAGAGTCAGCTGGTGAAATGAACAAGATGACAGACGAATACACGAAACTGAAGATGGTTCTGCAACAAACAGACATGATCGTAGAGGAAATGAGGAAAGAAAGGGACGTTTTGAGGGCTCAGGTACTATGCAACCAGTTCGGGAGATTTTGAACCAAACAGGGCTTTGATTCCCAATTTTGTTGTCCCAATCATATTGTGCACAAAAATGAGAATTTGTTTTCTGTATGTAGGTTCAAGACTTCAGGGATCAACTTATAACGAAGACGGACAACGATGATCAGATTCTGTCTGCCATCAACACCAAAGTGGAAGAGTGGAAGGTTCGAAACTGTTTTTAGTGACGCAACATGTATCGGATTGTCTAAAACGATTTCAGTCGAGTGGACATAGCTAATCGAAAAAGTGTTCATCTATTTCTTATTTTCTTAATTATCCCCTTGTCAAATAAAATATTTTCCTTTCTCTTTTGTTCTTCATAGTAGCGTTTCTCTTTCAGAGAGTAAT
The DNA here is from genome assembly GCA_025770025.1 of Virgularia gustaviana. Classification (NCBI taxonomy): domain Eukaryota; kingdom Metazoa; phylum Cnidaria; class Anthozoa; order Scleralcyonacea; family Virgulariidae; genus Virgularia; species Virgularia gustaviana. Next base: position 21,525 of record JAOTOK010034967.1, read on the forward strand.
CTCCGGTAAAGACGAAGAGATCTTGCAGTATCAAAGAACAATTGAGGACCTTCGTAAGCAAGCAGCTGCCACTCAGATAGACGCTGATAAACGAACTATTGTTAGTTTGCGTCAGGAGGTGAAAGAGAAGGATGAACAAGTGGAATCACTAGAACAGCAACTGAAAGACGTCTCAAATGAAATGAAAGCTATAACTGATCAGATTGAAGATATCAAGAATCAGGCTGATAAAGGTTAGAGGATTCATGTGTTGGTAACCAGTAGTGGCTATATGGTGATTGTAATTGGTCACATAATGCTACAATTATCGACAAGGATGGTTTTTATGGTCATGGTTACCGTTACGTTTATCGTTATCATTATCATTACCTTTATCGTTATCATTATCTTTATCGTTATCATTAATGTTATCATTATCATTACCGTTTTCATTTTCTTTATGACTATAATTATGGCCTTGCCTATGGTTAAAATTATGGAAAAAGTGACGGTTATATAGTTGCATGTTTGGTAGTCATACGCATATACTTCTTTCGAAACAGGTCTACCATCAGCATTTCAACAGAGGCAGATAAACGAGCTTCACACAACGTTGAATCGAGAAAAGTTAACTTCAATTGTCGAGCGAAACCGTGTAAAGATGGCGGAAAAAGCCGTTGCTGATAAAGACAAGGAAGTGAACGAACTGGTAGCCAAACTAATGCAGTATGAAAGAGGTGGGTTTTTGTCAAAGGTTTCTCGCGTTTTCCCATGCAAAACAAATGAACAAATTGAGTGAATTTTACATACCATTGTGTGGAGATACTTTTGTTTACATGTCCACCGTATTTCAATTTTAGGTGAATACGGTCTGTCTCATGCCGTCCAGGAAATCAAGGATCTTAAGGCGAATCTAAGACTACGCGATGAGAAGATCGAGGGATTGACGAAACAAGTGAACGAACTCGGCATTAACATCAACGACGCGGAGACTGAGAACGAGGAGTTGCGCGAGAGATTGGGACTGGATCCAAAGGAACCGCTGGACACGGAAGCGATCAGGGAAAAGAAGTTGGTCAAAACGCAACAGCAGGCTGCCCTTAACCGCGTCCTGAGCAAGGAGGTTGGTACCAAGAGACAAACCTGGCTTTTGGCTGGATATATATTTTCGTCTGAAACAATTTTGGCGGAACTCGCGTCAGTTACTCTAAATGTCTCTTAATTTTAGGAATATTCAAACAAACCCATATTTATAGTAGCTACAAAGGAAGGAGGGTGGTATCGTCAAAGATTGATACTATCTTCAGAAAGTCGAGAGGTTAAAAACATAGACCTTTAAAAGCCCTTATAGTTTCCCTCACCTTACTAATCCGGTTTTGCATCGGAAAAAACTTATGTATTTTGAACGGCAACTACTACGACAATGGTAACAATCTTTTCTTCTGACGATAAAAACGGTTTAGCTTGATAAATCTAATGATCCTATTAAGAGACGTTTTTAAAAAATTGCAATTTTCTGCTGAAATGCAGTTTGCTTGTACGTTATCGACAATTCATTCCCTTAGATCGAGCGCTTGGAAGAAGAGCGGTTGCAGCTGAAGAGAAAACTAAGAAAACAGGCGTTACATCGTGGTCAGCGGGCTGTGGAGCTAGGGTTGACTGCGGAAGACCTTGCTGTGGCAGAGAGAAGCGATGACGAGGGTGGAATAGAGGTGGAGATGGTGCCAAAAACACGGTCCGAACCAGGTATCTCAACCCTTTACTTTCATAATTTGGTGGTTTTCCCTTGAAGGGGCATTCTATCCAGAAGTCAAGTTGCTTTTAACATCACGTGACCTTTATCAGCATAGCTTAGATACAAAGTAATATTTAATAAGATATGATGCAGTATAAAAATTGCAACAAGAAAACCGCAATCTGGGAATTATAGTGACGACATTGCGCAGTTCTGTTGTTTTGAAAGAAATACGCGTTTATATATAGTGACGACATTGCGCAGTTCTGTTGTTTTGAAAGAAATATGCGTTTATACTTTTCAAATGGTACTTTACAAATGGTACTTTTATACAGTGTTCGAAAAAAACTGTGTCGTTTTTATAGATGATAAATTCTGGAAATTTCCAATGACGTGACTAAATTAATTGATCATGGATTGCAATTTCATGGCCCAATAGCTTTATAGACTTATAGTTAGACTTATAGACTTAAGCTTCCTATTTTAAAGTCAAATATACCTTCTCAACTGACTTTCTCTTAAATTAAAGATACTATAATAATACAATAAGTACAACAGAAAAGTTCGGGGGAAAGGTCGTAGCGCAGGTTTATAAAGTCTTTACCATATTGGTTCTCAATTCATTGCCACAGTTCTGTCTTCAAACAAAGCCGACCAACTTGAAGCTAACAACAAACGTTTGAAACAAGAAATCCAGAAACAAGCGAAGGACACAGACAGCATTGAAACGGAGCTTAAGAGGATCAAGAAAGAGCACAAGGAACTGAAAGCCGAGAACCATCAATTGGAAGTCGGTCTTCGTGAAGTACTCGGACAGTTACGAGAGAATCCAATGGTAAACGCGGCTGGTGGTGATATGCTCCTTCGGGTGCCAGCGCTGGAGAAACTCATCGCGATGTTTGAGTGTCGGAGTGCGACGGGCCAGTACGATGTTCACGTAGAGCTACGAGCTCACATCGAACAATTGACGGGCCGGAACGAAGAGCTGAGGGGTGAGCTGATGCGGGCTAGAGATGAGAGTACGGGGCTGGCCTTGCTGGTGGACAGAAAGAATGTGAAGGTAAGGACGTATGGAGGGTGTAAACGGAGGGGAAGATGGGGGAAGAATAGATAATAAAATGTGGAATTTTGTACTAAGAATTAGTGCATGACATTTTTTCAATTTAGATTGGTGAATTAGAACAAGAAATTGAGGGATATCGTGAAGCCGGAGACGGGATTATAAAAATCCAGCCACTTGTTCTGCCTGAGGGCATGACGCCTTCGTCAACTGAAGTTATAAGTTGTTTGAATGAACACCTCACACAGGCAATACAGGTAGGTATGTGAGCTAGTAAAGGTGAGGTGAGGTGGGATGAGCTGAGGTTGAGGTGAGCTGGGCTGGGCTGGGCTGAACTAATAGACTTAGCGAGGCAAATTGAAGCGATGTCTTATAGCTATCTTACACAGGAATGTTCGCTGAAAGAAACCATGCTTCAGAAGTTAGAAGACCAACTGGAGGACTTCAAGAGAAAATTTGCGGTGATGACTCACCAAAAGGGTCTGCTTTATCGCGAATATCTCGACGAAAAAGCCGAATGGGAGAACCAATGTACGAAATCCGACGCCGAAATAAGCGAACTTAAACGGTTAAGAGAACAAGACGGTGTGCGCATACTGGAGTTCGACAGGCTTCTCGAGAACCTGGAGACGGATCCGAACACGCTGAAGACACGTGTGGGTGAGCTCACCCGCAAGATTACGGTGTTGCGTGTAAACGAGAAATCTCTCGCGCGACGGTACACAGCCATGCAAGAGGTCGAAAGTTCGCTTCGCAGGGAGAATGAGAAGTTGAAGAGGGACATCGTGGACATGGAGGGATCAGTTGAGGCTCGCTTGGGATATCTTGAACGATATAAGGAAATGGCTACATATAAAATGGCCGTGCTTCAACGTAGTCTGGACGAGAGTTGCCCAAGTTCCGAACTTGAAGCGGCAAATAGAGAATTTAATGAAATCACGGCAAAATATCGAGATCAACTACAACGAGAAAATACTTTGGTCGAGCGCTCCTCGAAGTTAGAGAGCTTAGAACTTGACGTCACCGAGCTACGGGCCGAGCGAGAACAGCTTCTCAAGGAGCTTGGGAGTGAGAAAGAGCGATGTCACACGCTGGAGCAAACGTTGGGGGATTTGATTGGTAAAAATGGTGCTGGATCTGGGACGGGCCCCGTACGTGCTGATGAGATCAACAGCGTTGCTAGGAAACTAGCCACACTCGAGATCAAAGAGTTAAATGAAAGACAACGAGCAGACCACGCCGCTAAGAGGTATGATCAAATGAGGGGAATGCTGCAGGATATTGAGGAGCGGAATGGTGATCTGGAGAACCGAGTGTCTGAGGTAGGTACAATTTTCGTATTGCCCAAATTCTTAACTTTCTGGGCATCCAATGAGAAGTCTAGTATGACACAATGGACAACTTACTTTTCATAGTTGACTAAACTGAACATCGAGGCGCAGCGCATTGAAAGAGAACTCCGCAGTGAACTGAACGCGGCTGTCTCCAAGGAGTTCCACGATGCGAGCATCAAACACGCTCGGGCTCTCGAGGAGTCTGAGACGAAGGCTCGAGTAGAGATGATGCGGTTGAAGGAAGTGGCGGAAGTTGCGTCACACCAGGCAGAAGCAATCCAGGCACAACAGGAGTCACGTGATAAGGAGCTAATGTCGCTACGCAAACAGCTTTATGACCTTCAGATGGAAAATGATGACAGGACAATTATTGGTGAGTTGATTGACAACTAAAGTATATGGGTATGCTAGTGTTGAGCACACTGATACGAGTCGTATTATTTTAAGGGAAACTACATCATCATATTGTGGCACTGCAAGTTAGTGAAGGAATGGCCATAAAGAAGCTTGAAACTGCTAAGTCTAAGGTGCAGTAAATAAACCTTCGTTGTTTTATTGTTTTATTGCTTATACTATCTGTTCCTCGCCTTCTCCCTTACTTTCAAGATTTGCTTGCTCTGCTTGCTTGGTAGTTCAAATATTTGTTCGCTGCTTGTTTATTTTTTGCTATATTTACTTGTTTATCTTTTATTTTTCTTTCTTCCTTTCTTGTTTCCTTTTCTTGTTTCCCTTTTTAGCTCTTACATCCAATCTCCCTTGTTTGCTTGCTTGCTTGCTTCCTGCCTGTTATCTGTCTTCTTTGTTTTTCTAGGTTTCCAAACTTGAGGCACACATTCTTCGCTTAGAACATAAACTCGATGACAAGGATCAAGTCCTGTACCACGCCAAGCTCGAAGCTCGCAACAAAGCCCGCTATCTGAAGCAGACAATACAGGATTTACGAAGGCAATTTAGTGGATCTTTACCTCTTTTAAAGCAACAAAAGTTTGCTGAGGCGATGAGAAACCTAAACGAAAGTAAAATGAAGTTGCAGCAAGATCTTGATAAGGTAACATGCCATTATTGAATGGACTTGATGATAACATTGTTGTCGTGATATACGATGTTCTTACTTACATATTGTTATATAGTCGGCTTTGTCAGCTCAACTACGACCCATGTTAACGAGACTAACTTTAAGAACTGTGATTTTTGTTAATATTCTTCACGTGGGAGTAGAGTTACGTCAGCATTTCTAACTTTGTGAAAATATAGGCAATCAGTAAGAAACAATTTAACAACCAATGAGAAAAAGGCGCGAAAACAATTTGTTCCAGGTCGTGTCATCGTAACCTAGACAGCGCCGACGTCTTCTTTTTTACACGCTCGCTCGTCTCTCGCGGTTGCTGTTAACTATATGGACGCGGACAGCTAAATTGAACATTCTGGAAAAACGTGCATGTCCCCTGCAAACTACCTGAATACCCATCCGCTATTGCGTGAAAATCCACTATGCACTGCAGCAACGCAAGCGGCTGACATTGTTGTTCAATAATTCGGACTGTAACAAACCTACAGTATAGTGTGTTGTTTCCTTGAAGGCAAAAGCTGAACGTGAACAGGCGTCAAGTGGTCTAGCCGAGCTGAAACTAAAACATTCGAATTTGGAGGAACTTTTGGGTACTTTGAAAGACGGCAAGGGTGCGGCAAAAGTTGTCGAGTGGCACAAGAAGATGGAGGAAGTGCGGCTAGAGGATCTCAAACTAAATAGGACTATCACGAAACTACATGAGCAGATAAAGTTTTTTGAAAACCTTAATAAGAGTCAAGAGAGTTCTTTGATGAGATTGGAAGAGGAGAACGTTAGTATGGCCAAGGTGAGTGTAGTGTGGATTATGATCCCTTGATTATGAACTGAACTGCATGTGTGCAGTCAAGTGAGTTAGTGGGATGGTGAGATGACGCGAGCTGAGCTGTGATGTATCCTTGTATCGTATCCTTCATAGCACCATGAAGAACGCCAATTATTGTGGGATCAGCGTGAGGTGGAACTGGAACGAGCATTGGTCAAGATGGAACAACAACAGGAGGAGCTGGCCCAGGCAGCACACAGGTTCGAAGAAGCCACGGGCTCGGTGCCAGACCCGAACCTACCGATCGCTAACCAGCTTGAAGAAGCCATACGGAAAATTAAAGACCACGTTAAAATCATTGGTAAGTAAAACGCTATATGGAATGTTGTAGATCCAACTTGATTCACGATGCTGACCAAAATGTATGGTAGATGGAATACAGTTGGTAGCTTCAAATTCGTTCTGATCTGTTCTCAAAAAATTGAGTGTTCTCAAACAATTAAGTGTAATTGCAACTGCAATGAAGGTATGTATGTTTTTAATTATAGTTGGAACTCGACAAGAGAACAAGAAATTGAAAGAACAGGTTTCCGAAATGAAGGCGGCGTTCTCCGAGCACGAGACAAAAGTGACACAACAAGCAAAGGTGATCAACGAGCTGCGATTGCGTCTGCCTGTAAATGAGCGCGTTGCCATAACGGAGCACGTCCAGAGTGTGGTGACTAGGCCCGAGGATTACGAGGCGAGGAAAGCCCTACAGGTAGCCCAGTCTACAATCTCGAGTTTGCAGCAAATGATCACGAAGAAAGAGGAATCGATTTTGAAGTATCAGGAGCTTTTGAAAGAAGCCAGGGACGATCTGGTTAGCCAGACCACCCAACACAAAGCCGAAATTAAGGTTTTGCAAGATCGGTTGAACATCGAGGCTGATGAATCTCTACGCAAATTTAAAGCCATGCAGATCGAGGCCGTGAATTCGTCGAGAACTCTGGGTCCTGGCAACAAAGAACTGCACAGACTCAATGAACTCGAGGAGATGGTTGCCGAGCAAGAGAACGCGTTAGCTGTGGCCGCAGAGAAATTCCAGAGGTCTAAGGACGAGATGAATCGAATGCGCGTGAAACACGAAAATGAGGCAAAGGCGTTATCCCGGAAGTACGAAGAGAAAGAGGCGACCTTTTTGGAACAAATTAAGGGGCTTAGGACTGAGTTGGAATCGCGCGAGCAGAATGTCCGCGAGATGGCGAAGGAGAACGAAGTGCTCACGACGGAGCTCGAGGCCGCGAAAGAGGCTAACGCGCGTGCACCAACACGTGCAATGAAATCCCTCGTGGAGCGCTTGCGTAATCAGCTGTTGATTAAAGAACGGGAACAGAAGAAGTTGAGTAAGGCATTGATGGACTTGCGAGCCGATATGGTGAGCGCCGCGGAGGAAAATTTGCGAGCGCATACGCAGCAGGTAAGCGAGGAAGTTAACGTACAAATGGTGGTCGATAGAGAAACTGGGGACCTGAAAGGACGCATCGGGGGTTTACAAACGAAGCTGGAGAAGGCAAGAGCGGAGCTTAGGAAATGTAAGGAACAAGAAGAGAACTTAAGGGAAGAAAATACTCGCCTAAGAAAAGTAAGTTTCGTTTTGTTTGTTTTGCGCGTCGCCATCTCCCTCTTTGTTTCGTGGTGTGCCGTCATGTCATGTCATATCATGTCATGTCCCTTATGACATTGTTTTTCGTCCAAACACGTCTAACAAGTAACAGTTTAACAAGTAAAAGTCTAACAACTATTGCCGTAGGATTTAGAGAAGAAGAAAACTGCTTTGGTTCAAATGGCGGAACTAAATGAGGAAAAAGAGGAGAGAAAAGCAACATCAGATAAGGAAATGAAAAGGATGAGAGAGGAAAGGAGAGGGCGTTTAGAGGCAGAGCAACGTGTTGAAGAATTGGAAAAACAACTTCAACAATTTAATGAGGAAAATAGACTGAATAATGCCAGACAGGAGAAAGAGGATGATGAGAAACAAGAACGGGTAAGAGAACTGGGAGAATATTGAATACGTTAAGAACACACCATTTCATTCAGAACGTGCATGAGTTTTTCACTTTGTCTGAATTATATTAGTCCAGGCTGTACTAAATTCATTGTTGAACACACCAGAGGGTACCTAGGGTATTCGCGTATAGAAAAACAACCCCTAATTATAGTTTTAAATGGACATGCTGGTCATTTGCCAACGTTTAATAAATCCAGTATTTTGATCTTTACAATCTATTTTCCACGCTAGGCTCAGAAAGTCGACGAAGAAGTTAGAAAATGGGAGGAAGGAAAGAAATGGCAACAGAAAGTTGAGACGCTGCGAGCGAAGCTTGTTGAGAAGAATAAAGAACTAGAGAAGACCGAGAGGTCTTTGTCAATGTGTCGTGAAGCGTTGGGGAGAAACGATCGCGAGAGAGCAAGCTTGCAGAATAAATTGAAAGGGTGAGTTGCAATTGAGATGCTAGTTGGACTGGACGCTAACGGTTAATATATGACTACAGCATTTCGAGTGAAGGCCATTCCCTAATAAACTATATAATAACAACACTATGAAAGTAATAAATACCCGCGTTTGTAGTCGTTGAGGTTTTCTTTTTGGTATCACACCGGCTTCGATTTCGCACAAATCCGAAAAGAGTGGTAGATGAACAAGTTTGTGCGGATTATTTTTGATGTATATTAAAAAGCGTCATGGTTTTATTTGTCATTTTTATTCCTATTTTGGATTCGTGCAATTTTGGTGGTATTTATGCGAAAAACATGCTAGTCTTTGCTTGTTTTTTTTCTCCGAATAGCAGAGCGTGCTATTACCAATACAAATAATCTTTAAAAACTTAAAATATCAGAACAAAAGTGTTACTGTACTGTATAGCTAATAATTTCTGATTGACACTGTGGTAAAGTATTGTACAATTTTAATGTAACCAACCACAAATTATGATCATTCAGGTAGCTAGTTTTGACCGCCATAAACCGCATGAACAGATGTGAAACGTATTTTTACGTAGCAAACGGTACCAATCGGAGCTAAAGGTAATTATGGCTAGCTTAGGAGCCATTTCTCTCTCATTACCTAGTGTGACCGGTGGTTCTGTGGATACAGTGGCACTTCAGAGGGACAACCTTCTTCAGGATCTTAAACGTAAAATGTTTGATCTCGAAAACGAAGTACGTCTATTTAAATAAGTCCATTATAAGTATAAAACGTTTAAAACGTTTAATATCTGCAAGTGAATAGCTAAACCATTTACGTATACTAATGTATTTGTTCTTGGGTATCGTGTAACAATATACCAAGATATATCTCTATATAGAGTCTAGATCGACCTACACATTATACAATTGTTTGTTATTATTCTAGAACCAAGAACTCCATCGACGTCTTGCACTTGACCATGATGTTCGTCAGAAGGTAGGTTGATGGGTTTCGCAAAGATATATCAAGAGGTGGGCGCTTCGTATAAGTGGAAACTTCAGGAAACACCGTGTAAATAACTGGGGATGGAAGAAGTTCTTCGATCTCCAGTTATTTACACAGTGTTTCCAGTTCCAGTTTACTTCAAAAGTAAAAACATCCACTGGCCACTAGGTGTTGGTGGCCATGTTAAATTTCACTGAACTTGTTCCTTAGTCAATCAAAATGCAGGAAAGGCTGAGAAAATTGCACATCATTTTCTTTTTTAATACTGTATTTTCTGTTTGTCGCATTTTATTTTGTAGGAATTGCACTGCTTTTGAGAAAACATTGGGAATTTCATGTGTATTAGCTATTTTGATGGAGTAATGAGCTATTTTTATACCCAATGCTCATTGCATGAACATTTTTGTTTAACTTTGATTAGGAACTGGAATTGGAAAATCAAAATTTGAAAGAACGTGTTGGATTCCTCGAGGCACAACTTCAGCAAGATTTATCTGAGGTGAAAGAGTGGGGAAGGGCAGGCTAGGGGAAGGGAGGCAAGCAGATCAACCATATCTTAGACCTGCTTGAATAAACAAACTCCTCCCCTCAATTTCATCTAGTAACCGATCATGGTCGGAGAATAGAAGATTGAGTAAAGCAAATAGGAAAAGCCTCTTAATAACTTGTCTTCCATATTCTGTTATTATTTAGGAAAAGAATGAGGCTGTGAACGATGGGCTCTTCAACGATGTATCTCGTCGAAATAAATCGTTACAAAGACAGCTGCTGGAAGTGAAAAAGGTAACAGGATATGATGCTTTAAATACCTTGTTTATGTTGCCCGTGTAGCTCAAACTTCCTTTCTTCCACTCTGCAAAGTCAAATATACAAAGTTGTACGTTAGCAGCATGAAATTGAGCCGACAGCTGTTGACTTTAAAACGGGACATCATGCAGGGGACCTTAACATTTAGTCATGTCACCGCACGCGGTCTTAAAACTAATTGTCACCAAAAAAACAAAATAGTAATTGTCCTATATAGTACTGTTACGAGACAAATTTGTACTGAATGGTGCGAGATAAGAAAGTAGAAACATATATTTTTTAACAAAACTTTTATTAAAGACTGA
>JAOTOK010034968.1:7822-21403 GCA_025770025.1 Virgularia gustaviana
ACCCCTTGAAACACTTGGCTAACACCTCACGACCTCGTGGCTGTATGACACACACTTTGCAATCACACACACACACAACTTACTAATAAGGTATATAGTATACAATTAATCAAACATGTTATACTTATGGACTGCAAAGTTAATTCATAATAATTAGCAAGTTAGTGAAGTCATTGCATACAGGATACAGTAAATATTGACTGACGTCATTCGTTGTCAACAAACCTATTTCATATGGAGACAAGTATTTTATTATCACTTTGAGATAAAGTAAAAATATGACTAAAATAATTCGTATACATCTTCTATCAGAATCTTCTCTTAACTAAGATGTTCTTCCCTCTTTTTATATTTACATACATTGCTAAATCTGTAAGCTATCAGAAGTATAGAAGGGTATTTGCCAACAATTATACAATATTGTTACAGATATATTAAAATGATATGAATGTATGCATATATCAATATTGTTATAACAAGAATTATTGCAAAAACATGTATATATACACCATGTACAACTCGAAACAAGACCAGAAGTTGTCAACACACTGTTTATACTGTAAAGTTGCAACTTTGTAAATGCTACGTGTTGGGTTGCGTTCAGTTTCCCGTAACCTAGCTAACCAAATAGACGTAAGCCGAAAATAAACAAATAAACAAACATCTAAATGCTTCTTGTGTTTCGAAATCACAGCAAAAACTCATTTGACTTTGTAAACGAGGACATGTACAAAGTTCACATAAAATAAACAGTGAAAAAATTAAGGCGTCGATATCAGTTAAATCAAACGCTCAATGCCTCTTCGAGTCATAAAATCCAAATGCAAGTAAACGATTTGATCTATAACTATAGGTATCCTGAAGAAAATTTGAGTCCACTCCACAATTATTACCAAATTATGTCGGTAAATTGTGCCAGCCGGCTTGAGGAGAACGACTTCAGCGAGACAAGCATCTGTTCTCGTATGTATTATTACACACAACTTGCAGAGTACTGCAATGCTTACGCTGTCAATGAAAGCTTTAGTGAATGTGTTGGTATATAAGTAACGAAGACGATGTGAGCGTGAGCAATGTTTGTTTACTGATCTAGTAAAGTAAACATTTTGGGCGTCATGTGTGTTCACACAAGCGAACGAGAAACACCCGCTCGTTGAGAATCGTGGCATCTGATTGGACAAGAGTTGCGTGAACACCAGTTTAGCCAAACAAAACAGCACAGCACAGCAGTAGTATAGTATACATAAATATCGTACTGCACAAGTGGAGGAGAGAATCTTGATAAAGAGAAATACTGATTTAACAAAATAAGGATATTCCTTGGCATCGTAAGTTGCTTTAATATAGCACTAAATCAACTATACTATATCCAAAGCTAGACACTTGGAAGCAAGCATGGACAGAGAGATAACATGCTTGGCTTGTGACAAACCGTTCCGTGATCCAGTCATATTACCATGTTCCCACAATGTTTGTTTCGTCTGTGCTGCTAGCCTTATTTCATACAACGAAGTCCCAGGTAGAACGACATCGCCAACAACCACGGAAAATGGCTACGGCATAACCAATAACAATAACGCTCTCAACGGTGCAAGTGCAAACCAAGCAGAAAGAGTTGCAATCGTGTCTTGTCCAGTTTGCGAGAAATGCATATGTATTGGAAACCGTGATGTCCACTCTTTCCCAAAAAATAGAATCATGGGAAACTTAATCATACGATCGTTTGGAGCTCCCACTATTTTGTGTCAAATGTGCGACAATAATTCAAGCAATCCTGGGACGATATCTTGTGAACAATGCGAAATAACGTATTGTGAAGTATGTTGTCAAACGTATCATCCAAAAAGAGGTCCTCTCGCCTCGCATCGCCTCGTTCCGGCTTCAAGTCTTACAAAACCAAGATCAGATGTGATGAAATGTTGTGATCACAGAGAAGAAAATATCAGCATGTATTGCGTAAAATGTAAAAGTCCTGCTTGTTATTTGTGTGTGGATCGTGGAAGACACAGAAAACACGATGTGAAAGGTTTAGGAGAAATGTTTAAAGAACAAAAGGTAAAATAATTCTGCACAAATTATAACGATAGTAAAAATATATTTCCAGCTATATCGATGAAATAACCCTAAATTCTTCTTTGCAATTCTATCGCGGTATATGCAGCTCATGTAAGTCCTAACTAAAACAACAAATAGTATATCTTATCGATAATTTGTTGCGTATTTTCAAAAAAAATATGTCACACCACTGTCACCAGTATGAAAGTTGTAGCTGACTTTTAGCCAAAATCAAACTAATGCAAGACAATCACATTAAAAAAGAAAATATTTCGCTATCAAAACTAGAAAAAAAAGTTGCTTCAAGAATGTATAGCTAGGAAATACTTTGATATTCAATGGATGATTTTCAAATTGTTTGAAGCGCCTCACAGCATTTTCCCGCAATTTCTCAAACCAATAATATTGTCGCCGAGATCACAATCTTTGTGTAATAATTGTGCGTTTCAAAGCAATAAGATGATTGAATTAAAAACACAAACATTGTGTACGCGGTAATGAAGCGAAACGCAAGAACAATCAATTTTGAAGTGCACCTGCGTTGTGAGTTTCCTTCCACCAATTATCCCGGTCAAATGAACGAGATTATTTGCGGTTAAGACACGATTTCTCTTGATAGTTTTTGTAAACATTTTAAGGGAAATTTTGCATGGATAATTGGAGAAATGAAACAAAGAGAGAAGTGTTATAGGTTCAAGTTAGCATCACAATAATAAAAATCAACATCTACTGGGTATCAGTTATTATTATCGTACTTCCAATGAATCGAAGGAATAAAACAGAAGGAAAAAAGCAAGGTGTGAATGTCTCGTGGGCGGACAGACGAACGTTTTCGGTTAATGAGGACGAAAGTGCCAAATATGATAACTTTTCAACACACATAAAATATTTAACACAATAAATTTCCAAGGCTTGACTTCGCTTAATTAAATATAACACCAATAATATTAAAATTAATCTACTTTGAATACAAAATTATTTATTTCAACATAAAGTAGGCAAAGGGAGAACACTTAAAAATGTATAATGCAATGATTTAAATATATTTTTTATAGAGCGAGTTAACAGAAAGCTTAAAGAACGTTTACGAAAAGGAGAAAGAATTAGATAATTTTATAGCACGACTCAATGAACAACGTGTGATTATCCAGGTAAAGTAAGAAAACTATAGTCACTGACGACCAAACCAAGATCATTTGAAAATGATGTAGAGCAAATAGCTATGAGCCTATGTAGAACTTTTACACACTGCTTCGTTTGGAAGATTTACTTGGTATAAATTAGACGTGTACTGATATCTGTACTTAATATTTCTTCAGGAGAATGGTCTGGATTTGGAGGCAAGCGTTGTAGCCCAATGTGACGCTTTGGTGAGATTTGTCGAGCAAAAAAAGGGAGAATTGTTGAATATTGTGTCGTCAGAAATGACAAAGAAAATTCACAATTTAAAGAATCAAATCAACTGTTGTGAAGAGAAGGCGAGCAAAGCAAAAGGATTGATAGAGTTCTCACTGGAAGTTCTTCGTGAAATAGAACCTTCGGCTTTTCTGTTGGTACGAAAATCTGAAGACGAAGATTTGAATTACGCTGCAACGTTTCCTCGCAATTCCACTAACATTATGGAATTCCTTTCTTTTCTAGGTATCAAATTCCCTAATACAGAGGTAAAGTCAATACTGCTTTATGATGTTTTTTTTAAAAACAAGAAGGTTTCAGCAAATACAGGATAATAATTTACCTAATATTTTAATGTTACTTAGAGTAATCAGTACAAGTCAAGATTGGTACAAAGAGTTTAGCATGGAACCTTCGACGTCAACTGAACTCAATCTGACATTAGATTTGGCTGGAATATACGAAGCTTTGCAAGAAATAAATTTTTATGAACTAAAAGGTAAATTAATGTAAAACGTGCCTAAATTTTCAGATACAGAAGGACTAAGATGAACTTACTTTTTCGTTTAAACGAACCCTAGTTAACTACTGCCACCCACACGACCACATGGCGTTTCATTTCACCTAGTTTTACCATATTTGTACTTCAAAACAAAATGCTCAAACCGTACATATAATGTCTTTTGTAGCGCCCCCGGCACCCGAGTTTATTCCAGACCAATGTTCTGTGTCTAATGATAAAATGATCCTAAATTGGCGACCGGTAAAACACGGTAACCCACAGGGCTTTCGCGTCGAACTGGACGACGGCTGTGGTGGAGATTTCACTGAAGTTTACGCTGGCAATAAAACAAGGTTTACTCTCAGTGGTTTACAGTTTGACTCGACCTACAGAGCAAGAGTACGCGCTTATAGCAGCGCGGGAGAAAGCCAATCTAGTGACGTCATGTATCTTGGGACACCTGACGGTAAGTTGGTTGTGACCGCATCTTTCGACGAATGTGGGCGCATGTACGTACTACATTCCTATTTTAATACATTCTATGTTAAAATGTGCCATGTAACTTGCATGGCCTTAGGCTTATTTAAACTGTTCCTCTGTTATAGTGGCATGGTTTAACTTTGATGCAGATACCTCACCAACAGAAGTGACATTCTCAAACAACAACCATACTGTAAACTGTATGTCAACTGAAAATCACGTAGTTCTTGGTAACCTGGGCTTCTCAAAGGGTGTTCATTACTGGGAGATTACGGTGGACATGTACAGCGGCAACCCTGATCCAGCCTTTGGGGTAGCCATGGCAACCACTGAGAAGAACAATATACTGGGTAAGGACAAGAAGGCATGGTCCATGTATGCTGACGGCAGTCGCAGCTGGTTTCGGCATAATAATGAACATTTTGAGCGACATGCTGGAGGAATCGAGACCGGAGCTGTTGTAGGGGTGTTGTTAAATGTGAATGACGGAGAAGTGACATTTTATTTAAATGACGAAAGGAGGGGAAGCATAACACTTGAGAAGAATGGGGAGGAGAAATTCTACCCTGCTGTGAGCTTGAACAGAAATGTTCAACTTTCATTGCAATCTGGATTACAACCACCTGATGCTTCAAATGCTTAGTTATTCTGTGTGTTTTAATTAGTTACCGTAGTTTAAAAAGCATGCACACATATTATCTACGTTTATTTATTAAACCCAAAGGTATCTATTTCTACTTGACTGCATGTTGTAAAATTTTCAGAAGAATAAAGTTAAATTGCATAAGATTATTTAGTACAAAAAATTATGGCAAAAAAATAAAAAATAATGTAAAATTATAAGTGTGAACTTTTATGTTGTTAAAAGATGTTCCAGCTTTGGTCACAAAATTGTTTTAAACCAAAGCCTTCATGAAATCAACTTATTTGTTCAACATTCCGCAGAATCCTAGGCAGTCTAGTAGTACTATATATTATGAGCTATGCAAGTATGGCAGTCACATTAAATACTAACTGACCACTGTTAATAGTCAGTATCATATATACTAACAGTATACAATATTCCCTAACTATCGACCTACTGTGTTTTTGCAGAGCTCAACAAATACTCAATTGTTGGCCTGTCAGCAAAATCCTTACTAGGATAAACCATGACAAACTTTCCTTTGCTATTAACAATAAAGTCCCCGCCAAGCTGATGTGGATCATCGCCATCTAGAACAGCAATCAACTTCTTACCTGCTAACTTCTGTTCAGCATAGTAAACTACAGAATCGATCATCCATACTTTGGACAAGGATATTTTTAATCCAAATGCTGTGTACATCTCACGGTCTTTATCTAGCAACATTGGGAATTCACAACCAGTTTCTGCCAACCATCTTTCTGATTTCTCCTAATATAAATGATAATTATGGCTGTATTTAGTTACACATTATTCAAGTTTGAACCCTGGAGAAGTCAGGAAAGTCATCTCGTCTTTATGCTGTCTAATAATGGAGTATTGAGTATGGATTACCTGTGAACCAAAACTAACTACAGCAATTGTGACTCCAACTTTTTCAAAATCATCTTTTTGATGCTGCAGTTGGGCCACATGTTCCCGTCAGGGCAGTCAGGCAAAATGCCTGAGAAAGATAAGCAGTAAAGACTGTTGACCAATCAAATCAGCTAGTGTCACAGATCTACATGGAAAAAGATAAAAAAAATTGTTTACTAGTTACTAATTTCATGTCCTTCAACACGTGAAGTACCAATATACTAACTTGGATTTCAAAACAGCAAGTTACCTTTTATTTCTGACATCAATCAATGGTATTCCACATGAAACATCTGAACCAACTTTCACTATTTCACTTTTGTTGTCATTGTTCTTCTCTAACATCACATCCACTTCTTCCAAAAATATATTCCAGTTCTCTTCAGCTTCAATCAAATCTTCAAAGGCCTCTCTCATTTCTGCATGTCTTTGAAATTTGGATAACTTTTTCTCTAATTCCAATCTCGTTTTTGCACCAACATTATCAAAACATCTAAAATAGCCACCTATTGCAGACCCAAGGCTAAAAACTTTCTCTTTAACAAATTGTGTCAATGAAACATCAATATCTTGTCGAGCTTTTTCCAGCAAGGATTTTAATAAGCATGTTAAATCTTTGATTTGTTCCACGGGGTTGGAAATTTCCTAAAATTAGGATTATAATCATGAATAATAATGTACAAGCTGCCGTTTTTAAATATACATTGTAGTCAGTGCTGTCATGTACAATTTCACAAATGTAAAATGTGATTCAATCAAATGTCAATGAAGATGATATATTATGCAATCAGCAATGCATCTATATACAACAATAAAGTCACATTTACTTACAGAAGGGGCTTTTTCCACGGACATTATACCGTAACGGAAGCATTCCAAGCGCTTTAAATAGAGAAGATCATATCCATAGATTCCATCACTTGCAGAATGCAAAGAGTACTCACATCACGAGAACTCGATGTCTGGCGCGTGTATTTTGGATTGAAGGGAGCCTGGTACTAGGTTGACAAGTGACGACGCCATCTCCATAGCAACTAACCAATTAGAAATTGTCAAAACGTTCTAAATAGTTTAGAATTTTAAAATTCGTTCTAATTTTACTTCGAAGTTCGAAAAATATGGCTTTTTATACGTTGGATTTGGATCGCCCAAAACGGAACGTATTCGTAACACAATTAAGGTTAGAAACTGTTTTAGATTCAATGCTAAAAAGAACACTTGTTTAGTGTGTTATAGAAAATAGTTTGGTTTATTGATCATTTGATTTACGACCGTTTAGAAAGCAAACTTTTGTGTGATGTTGCATCGAATGAAGAAGTATATGTACAGCTTTTATATAATATAATATGACCCTATTCAGACATATATTATACAAACATGCAACATTTTAACAATGTGTTAGATAATTAGTGTTAATAAGTCATTGTGAGGTTCATAACTCCAACAATAGCTATTGTATACATAACACAATAGTCTTCACTATTTTACTCATGCAATGCTTTTAATTGAGATATTCTCAAACTCAAAATAAAAAAGTTCACCTCACATTTCTCTGAGCTATGTACATAGGCGTCGTGGTATATTTTGTATGCGTATTTTTTAACAACATGCCGCGTTTTTGACTTCTGAAGCACATACCGCTACTTGCTATTTTACTCTACGTATTACTGTAAATGTCAGATAATTCTACTTTTGTGCAAAGAACCTTAGCTCACAATGTGCAATGGCTCCAAGTACTTTGACATAAAAAAATCTGTGTGGAATCTGGTACACTTTCATTTTCCTTATAGGTTTTTAGCTAAACTAAATAGTAAATTCTCATTTCTTCAAATTTTTGCCTCTAGAGATGAAGACGATGATGAAAGTCGTAAATTCCCTGTTGTTCAAGAAGTATTTTCATATTTTCGTATATCTCATTCTAAAATGGCATTCATTCGTAGATAACTTATTCAGATTTGTTCTGCATTATTTCGTTTTGACATTTGATAGAATGAAGATCAGCTTATGTCAACTGGTATTAAAACTCTTCAGTCAACCCGGCTGATCAAAGAAAATATGAAAGCACAACAAGTTCAGAATGAACTTGAAAATAAACAGCTCGAATTCCAAAAACAAATGGCTGCTTGCAAAGACAAAGAAGCAAAACTTGCAAAACGACAACAAGAGGTAATTTTGAAGCTGTTGTTGTTGTGCTCAAAAAGGTGCAAGTATTTTACAAATAAGCGTTGGTTTCTTTTGGTATTTTAGATCAAGGAGCGCGTCAACAAGTTTGATAAATTTATCAAAGAAACTGAAGCGAAAAGACGACGTGCCTTGCACAGGTACCAAAGTGAACACAAAATACTTTCACAGAAATCTCAAGAATTGGAAACACACGAAAATGAATTGGCAGCATTAAGAATGAGGTGCAGCCTTATTACATAAAGCAAAAAATAAGTTAAGAACGTGCTTTTAAAGACAGAAACTTTATAATTAAAATTACAAATTACTTGCAGACACATAAAACTGAAGGATAAAGTGGAGAAATATGCAATATACGAAAAATATTTATTGAAAGTCTTGGAAATTATCCCTGAGGGTTTGTATGAAATATCTTAACATCACTATGATTGAAAGTTGCCGTTCATTGGTCGGAAGCATGCAGCACAGATTGTGTTGAGTTACAGAGAGACTAGAAGGCTATAGGTTATACTGAGCCAGTGCATAACAGAATAGTTAAAATCTAGCATTTATTATGTTTAATCCTTGCCGAACATCGTCTATTTTTTAACGATAGAGTTTTGTTATTTTCTAGCTTATCTCGACAAGTCTAGTGATTCCAAAATAATGTCAATTATGATGAGATATGAAACACTTATGGCAACCAACAAACTACTGCAACATTCACTCACAACCCTTACTGACAAGGTTAGCATTGCATGCCCTCTATGGCACCGACCGATCATGGTACTGCCCGTTTTCCACTTCAACCGTATCGTACCGTACCAGCGTTTTCTTTTGTGTGAAAGTCATTAGTCTTGCTCTGGTGCTCATAAAACAATGAAATACGGTACGTTTCCCTACGATACGGTTGAACTGAAAAACGACCCTAATTCAGGCAGACAGGACTCGCCATGAACGTTTTTCTGCGTTTGTTTTCTTGAAACACGCACGTTTGTTCAACCAAACGTCACCTTTCAGCAACCAAATTACTAAAAAAAGGGGCGTAACTCGAGGTAGCAAACGTTTCAAATGTAATCAAAAGCAGAAAAACGGAAAAGGTTGCTCAGAAATGGTAATATTATTTACGACAGCATTCATTTGGTTTCCGTTTCAGGTTAAATTCCACCAACAAATCATTAACGACTTCCAAGCCAAATATGACCAACAACTTATGGTAAAAATTACCAGTGACAACCATCGTATGGTACAAATTTCTAAGAAACATATGAATATTTCTTGTGTAGATCAATACTAATCAGCTGGGAGTGTTACAACATCGACTAGAAAACTACATCCAGGGCAATGCTCAACTAGAACAAGTTATTTATACCACCAAGGAAGCTTACAGGAAACAGGTAAAAAAGGGGTGCCTAGACCTGCATAAACCTGATGAGTTCTAGTGATTTGTTTTAACAAATTAATTATATGTAAACTTCTCAGAGTTCAACTCTTGGTAAACTAAAGTTAGCTGTATTCAACATTGCTGAAATGTGTCTCCGAAAGCATTCTCGACCGCTGGAAAATATGAGCTTGGACAGCATGTTAACCATGATACAAGTAAGCAATATTAGAATAATTTATGCGGATAGTATAATTTATGCAGATATATAATAATAATTTATGCAGATAGTATAATTTATGCTGGTATATAATAATAATTTATGCAGATATAATAAATAATTTATGCAGGTATATAATAATAATTTATGCGAATAGTAAAATAGAAATTGTCTTCTGATTTTGGTTAAACTTAAACTATTTTCCATCAACAGGATTTTATGGTACAGCATGAACACATCTGTGAGATGGTACAGTTACTGGAAAGCCCCAAATTAATCAATTTGTCATTCAAAGAAGCCATACTCACTGAAACATTTGATGATTCTCACAACATGCCCAAGGAGAGTGACAGAAAATAAAAATAATTTCATTTTCTTTGGACACAACCATGCTATTATTCCGGTACAAAAAATTAGCTAAAACCTAAAACAACTAAAAAAACATAGTTCCTCATTTCACCAACAAAGCTCTCCCATACTGTAAAATATATATTTTATTTAAGATATTATGTTCTATAAATTGTATCATAAAACCCAAATACTTTACAAGTGTTACTTTGTAGTGTTCTGTGCCTTCTTACAAACTTGAAATGTACATAGATGATATTTACATAGTGTAATATTTACAACTGTACATATATGAAATAAACTATTTTATTTTATATAAAAATTATCTGACTATACCATCATGCCTTTCATCTGAATGGACACGTACGAGCCCAGTGTCCTCTCATTCCTAAAAACAAAAAATAAAACTAATATTATTATTTCTGACTATCTGGGGCACTATTGGACTGGCAAAGTATACAATTAAGTTAAAAGCTGGTAAAATATAGAGCAATTTGTTTAGTTTGATATATGGTAAACTCACCACAGATGTAACAATGTCCATTGCCATGTCGTACTCGATGTTGGTTGCCATGGTTACCTCCTTGCCTCCGCTGCCTCCTAAAATCGTGTTCTATCTGAGCTAATGCGGCACCTGGCATAACCTGTACGCCTGTGCTTCCATCTGGGAAGTAAGGTTGCCTCAGAGCATTGGGTTGCACCCTGGGTTGGGGTGGCTCAACAATCTGCACATCATCTCCTGTGCCTGCTGTAACTATGATTGGGTTATTGGCCCGGTTACCACCACGGTTGCCTGGTGGGCTGTCTTCTATAACTGTAACTGCCAAGAAATCGGAAATTAAAAGTGGAACTTATGCAGGGATGTGGTGGATTGGACAGTAGTTACCAGTCACTGTTCACAAGATACCCATTTGGAGAAAATAACTGGATATTGGAATTGTATAGTAATGGCCTGAATGAATGACCCAATTTTACTGGTCTTCAGATATTGATATCTAACACACTCTTACTGTAGTATATGCTGAGATTTTTAAACACAACTAACCTTTTTCCATATTTTTTCTTTCCTCACAAAGGGCTTGCCATCGAGCCCTCGCCTCATCACCCATGGTCGCTACAATTTTCTCAACTGCACTATCCAATACCAGAGACCTAACAAAGGTACCATTTGTGCTTGTTCTACATATAGGACATGTTTTCTTCTTCTTCAACCAAGATTTCAAGCAATAATGACAAAAGGAATGAGAACACTGAAGCGTGGTTGCTTGGATAAAAAGTTCTTGACAAATAATACAACTAAATTCATCTTCCATTTGTTCAACCAGTGCATTTTTTGCCATCTCTTCAGCTTTTTTCGTGACATCTTGTTGTTTAACCAACAACTCTTGTTTCTCATTTAATTGTTTCTTTAATTCATCTAAGCTTTCAACCAATGTCTTTTCCTTTTCCTCCAAACTAAGCAACCTTTCACGTTCAACTTTGTTCTTGTTCAATTCTTCCTGTAATTTTATTTGCTCATTAACTTTATGTTGTAAAATGTTCTCTAGTCGATCCCGTTGAGCCTCCAGCTGAGCAGTTAGTTCCTTGTCTTTTTCTTCCAGCTTGCTATTTAACTCTGAAAGCAAACTACTCTCAACTGCTTCTTTTTCAGCCAGGAGTATTGCTTTCTGTTGCTCAAGTTGATTAGTTAGCTCAATTTCTTTTTCCTTCAGTCGATCCTCGAGTAATACCATCAAACATGCCTCTTGGGCTTCCTTTTCTTGCTCTAAATCATTTTTCTGTTGTAACAACTGGTCTGCTAAGTCTTTCTCTTTATCTTCAAGTTGTTTCTGGTATGCTTTCTCTTTTTCAACAAGAAGTAGTCGCAAACCTTCAATCTTCTTTTCTGCATCCTTGATCTTAGAAGCAGTGGCTCTATCATCACGAATACTTCGTCCAAAAACATTCTCTCCACTAGGTCCAGCCTCGTTACTAGTATTTGAAATGCTTTCTTGTAATACTTTACGCGTCTTTGTATCTTTATCATGAATGTCCCCCCCTACATCGAGCTTGCGTTCAAAAGTGTAATCAAATTCATGCACATTACCTTCAATTGCAACACCAAAACATATTCGATCACCAGGTTTGATAAGATGCGGAACACTAGGAGGAATTTGCTGTCCATTCACATACACACCATTCAGACTCTGTGAAAACAAAATGCAAATATGCTCTAATTTACCAGTCTTAACTGTACATACCAGTCTAACTGCACATATTTCTTGTGAAATATTTAGCTCCAAGGAATTCAAATTATATCACATAATTTGCATAAATACGATTAAAACACCCAAGGTTATAAAATATTCAGCAAATAGGATAACAGTTTCATAAAGGTTATGTTTGGTCGATCAGTGGCAATAAATAAACGTTTTACTTGGCCACTATTACTTGCCAAGGGCTTTCACTAGCTACAAATAGAGTATATATTGCACATACTTTATGATCTTCTATGGTCCAAACGTTGTTTTGAAACATAACAGAAGCATGTTTTCGTGATATCATCAAAGGTGTCTTGCTCGATAATAAACGCACACTGTTCGCCTCTGCAGAGGCTGTCCTGCCAAACGTTGTTGTCCTATCTTTATCAAGAAAGACGCTATTTGGACAAATCGTGTTTTCTTCCCCACATAGAGGTTTGGTTTTCCTCAAAATAGCCCGTTGTGTGTTGCTGTTACCCGCCATTACTACTGGACGCTTTGTGACGTCACACTGAGCGTGAACGCATATATTAACATATTTAATTTTGCAGCAGAGATGTGACGTCACGAAGCTATGCAACCGTTACGCCTGAATTTGTCCGTAACGGAAAAGGCTTACCCCATGTTTCCCCATATTCTCCCATTTCCCCTTATTACGTTTCCCTTTCCTTTTCCTCTCCCTCTCTCTTCAACTTTCTATTTCCTGGAAAACCCCCAAGAAAATACCTCAGCCTATCAATGGACGAAAAAAACTTATGAGCCTGAATTCCGATAACCTCTGAAGTTATGAAGTCTGAAAATATAATCATTATTTGCGTGGCGGGACTGCAAAGAAGCCCTCTGCTTTACTATATGTATATGTCCTTTTTACACCTTATAATAACCAACAGTTAAAACCGCTAAAATGGCCACAAAATCATTGAGCTAAAAAGTCTTTTTCACACGGCTTTCGTCATTCAGTGTCTTGTCAGTTTTTCTAACGTCATAGATCAAGCAATATTGTCCTTGGATCTTCCACACAACTTTTGATTTTTCGTAAGAAAGTCACAGCTTCTCGGCCATCGATTAACCGATGATCATAAGTCAAGGCTAAGTACATCATTGGACGAATTTCCACCTGGAAAAAGAGAAGAGAGTCTATAACTTGGTTCCATGTACTTATGAAAGAAGCAAGCTAGATAGTAGCAAGGAAGCAAGGAAGCAAGGAAGCAAGGAAGCAAGGAAGCAAGGAAGCAAGGAAGCAAGGAAGCAAGGAAGCAA
>JAOTOK010034980.1:0-10298 GCA_025770025.1 Virgularia gustaviana
ATGGGGTCTTGTGTCCCGGCCGAACGATCTGCGAACGTTTGATTTTCCCAATATATCTGTTAAATCACAAGGTTTAATATCGCGCAACTTCCTCCAATATAGTTAGCCAATAAAATTAAAGACTGTCATTGATTACAATGCACTAATTCATAACAGAATAATATTAATACGTTAGTCAACACGGTCGATCCTAGCCAGCGCCGTTGATTTTTCCCCTTGCCGCTGTCCTTGATTGATTATAAAATATAATGAGATACAGTGTACAAAGTTACGTTAACATTTAATAATATCTATTTTATGCTAATTGCACTGCAAAACACTAAACACTAATCCTAAGTGCATTTGAGACGAAATCAATCGTTTTAATTTTTAAACGAAAGTAGTGTAAAAACTGCTTATGATTGTTTTCAAGCCTTTTTATTCCGATGTACATTTCTTTTTCCTATGTGATACTAGATCCTAACGCCTTTCTTCTGCACTTATATCTAGGGAATATGTGATTAACGTCTGGAAGGTTCTATATCATCTTATCCATTTATAGAAGAACATTAATAGGAAACCCTAAACGGTTCATGTTCGGAATATGTGTCAAATTATCAAGGCGAAACTCGCATTGTAGTCCAAGGCGTGTACGTAGCTATAACATTAATGGCGCGGCGTCGGCATTCCCAAGTCCAAGTCATATTAATCTTTCAAGGGGAAAAAATAAAATCAATATCTCGGAACTAACTGCAAATCCTTTTAAAATGTTCACGGACATTGGAAGAATTTTGTAATGTGTTTGCGTGTTTACAAAGCATATCCATAGCTATATAGAAGCCACAAATATAATGGCCTTGAAAGTTGAAAGTTGAGAGTTGAAAATTACATGTTTCTTAGAAGTATAGAATAACAGACGTATAGATATTAGACTCGTGACGACTGGGCGGCGGGAGCAACATCACATCTTGGGTAGCTAGGAAACTCTGTGATGATAAAAGCGAAGAGGTGGTAAACTGCCAAAAGTGTGAATATTTGCTGACGTTTCAAGCGAAAGCTCTTCATCAGAGCGAAATGATCAAGAGCTTTCGGTCGAAACGTCGGCTAATATTCACACTTCTGGCAGTTAACCACCTTTATAAACTTTTTGGATAACATCTGTGATGATAAGTGATCTGTGATCACATGTTGTCACGTCCGTGTCATACTTGCAAGACTGGACTTGTAATTTATATTGATTACCACACTGTAAGAAACCATATTACTATATTTGAGGTGAATTCATTATCACTGGACCACTTCAATAATGTGAATTATGCTGAAACGTCTAATACGGTTGATCGCATGATTAACCTGGGTTATTATTCACTAGTCGTGAGCCATAAGCCTGGTTTGCATGGACAGGTATGACAGGAAAATCACCAGGAGCAGATGGGTCCTCTTTTGAATAACTGCAATAACTACAAATTATCCTTCTGTCTAGCTAATTCGCATGTGAAGTTAAGAAAATAAAACAGTAAAATTAAAAACGACAATTCAATCTCCAATATATAATACCTATTCTTGAAGGTTCGAAAATATTATGACAAACCAATGATACATGATTATTTTTTATTAATTTCAACAGGTTTTCTCTTTATCAAATAAGTGACGTTTTACGTAAACAGTTGTAGAATTGTCTATATTTTTGAATATATAACAATATGCTATCTTCACAAACCAGCCCGATTTCACGGAGATAATCTAAACTTGACCATTACTCAATCTAAAACATTTATTAAAACAATTGGCAAACACTAAATCAAACGTTTTAAGACTATGCTTTACCTCATGCTTTATCCATTGAACTGTCTGTTTAAGGAATAATGCGCTGTTTATCCCATAAGTACATACTGCACAAGTCTCAGCATGTTTAAATACGCCGACTGTGAAGTGGCACACAAAGACCCCAGAACTTGCTTAGGATACGTCCGGTGTAATAACCTAGATACAAGTATTAGATCTGATGTTTTTCTAGTGCTAGCCTTGGAGCAAATGGCCTTCTTAACATTAAAAATCTACATTTAGATATCAAGACGTCTGCCTAAACACCTGATATCATCAGCAATTAAGCAAAATTAGCATAATATTTTTAAAAATATGTCGCATATGGACAAAATATGATTTACGTTGTTAAAAGTAAATTTAAGAGAAATATATTTGAATTAAAACATTAAGTGGCACGTATCGCTTCATATCATGACACGCGCGTTTCCGACTTCCGACTCCACAATTTTTAGGTGGGAATGAAGGGGGGGGGATTCATAGTAGCTGGTCGTGAAGACCTAGACTTGCCACTAGTGAAGACCTTGGAATAGCTAATACTAAATGAACACAGCATATGTAAAAAAAGTTTTATCACAACATCTTTGATCGTTATGCTTAAGTCTAAAGCATTTAGTTTGTAAGACACGTGCATAATATAGTCCATCTGCCTATATACAATTACCCAGTTACCGCACAATAATTAGCGCACGGCTCCTTTTTCATCATAACTGTTTGTGGTGGACGTTGATGACGGCCATTTCCACTTCGATATTTGCCTGCGAGCGAATTTTTGTTTTTATTTTAGAAATACATCTGGTGACAACCTGGTATCCTAGCACGCACGGCTTTTTACATTGGAGTTTGGTCGACACGCCCCGTTAATTAAAGAATAATGTTCGAGACTGCACCTATTTCATGGTATAAGCAAAATAGAACAAACTTACTCTTGCATACCCGCAATCCAACGAAGTTTGCTTTATATTGACGTACCAGTCAATTTAATTGTAAACGTTATTAGAATGACTATAAAACAAGTGCTTTGTGCCTTTTGTGAATGGTGATGATCGAGCACTCATCAGATAAAACGGTCTTTTATCATAAACAGCTTCCTTACTGTGACTTCACTATTTATCTGCGGTTTAAACATGCTTTCCCAG
Organism: Virgularia gustaviana; assembly: GCA_025770025.1. Classification (NCBI taxonomy): domain Eukaryota; kingdom Metazoa; phylum Cnidaria; class Anthozoa; order Scleralcyonacea; family Virgulariidae; genus Virgularia; species Virgularia gustaviana. Next base: position 2,943 of record JAOTOK010034980.1, read on the forward strand.
TAATTTCACCATTTCTGTACCTTCAGCTTTTGCTTTAGCCTTCTTCGAGGCATTGTATACGCGTGGCCTTTTCAGCAGCGGTAACATCCCTTGAGGGGATATAATTGCTGGAAAACCACTATTACACAATTATACTATTATCAAATTCTGGAGTAGCTTTTTGTCAAATGTTATTTTGTTGTCCAATACGCTAGTACGTGAGCATATAATATTATTAACATGTCAAACATTTCAATTTGCCACATATATTGTACTCCTTGTCCGATGATGACTGGAAAACTGAAGTCGAAATAAATAATGTCGAATATTAGCAAAGCATGATTACTCGATCATACTTGACTAACATCCCGATGACACAACTCTCCAGATATCTTTTATTGTATACTTTGTTAACTGTCACGGTTCATAATAACTTACTAGTTGAAAGGGGCATTTGTTTTCAACTATCCACTGTAGCTAAGTATCTCATAATAATTTCACCAGACTTGTCAGAAAAGGGCCACCTTTGGGGAACTAGCGTATACCTGCGTAAACATTAGTTATGCTACATTATTATGTACAAACAGTAACATAATATAGATTATTATGGGGGCAAATTATGAATAATAATGTAATTTAGTTTCCCAAAAAAGTCCATATGGACCATAGCAAATGAAAATAGTTTCAGAAAACATAATTTTTGACCGACACCATGAATCCTTTCTTTTCTATTAATTTTATATCAAAGGTAAAAATTGTTCAAGTTGGATTCACCGATTTACTTATGTATTACTATTATAGATTATCTAGTACAAGCAGCTTAATATGTGCGTGACATCAAGAAGGGCCTATATCTGCATACGTACAGGCCGTTGCATGCTTTATTATTTCATTTTTGAGTTGGTTTTCTTCGATGCACCGCGGTTTGTATACCGCATTATATACAATATATACATTATATTGAATACTAATTGTGTTGAAAATGGAGGAAAAATCTCACAATTCTTTCAACCAAATTCAACAGAACAAGAAACTATATGGTTAGAAAATTGCTTACATAAATCCCTCGAAGATCGAGTTATACTGTGATATAAAGCTCGGGATTTACCTCTAAACTATTTGCAGAATCGAATCAACGAAGCAAAGAGTCGACGAAGCGAGAGATGCCTGTAGCGGAGGAGGCTATAAATATTGCCACTATGTTTTGCACGCGTTCCCGACCAAGGAATAAGAATTGCATTTATTCTAGTTTTTTTTCTCTCTCGTAAATCCCACTATTTTTATCTTAGAAAACATCGTAGTCCAGTCCACTGACAACCCAACGGAATGCGCGTACGTCCGCATATTCAAATCTATTTCAAATTCCAACTGTTTTGTAAATAATTGTGAATGTTATATAATAGCTGTAATATTGCCTTTGTTTTGGTGAAATTTCTAGAATTTCACTAATAAATTACACATGAATACTGGATGTAAATATGAAATGTGCATTTTTTGTGTGCATGTGTAATGTCTGACTTTTGCGTTATTCGAGCAATGATGCCGTACAACATAAACACGAAACAAAATTAAAGACGAAAATTTTCTAGGAACATTGAATTATTAAATTTTAACATAGTTCAGCGGTTCCGTTAGCATAAACGCTGTTTTATTTTTGCCGCGTGTATGTTTGTATCTAAAAGCAAAATGCTCTGTCTTGTAAGGCGAACAAAACGTTTGGGTTAGTATTTTTCCTTTATAGTCCGTTACACTTATGTAGGAACTTAAACCCGAAAGTTGCACGTTGACATCTTCTTCTTTGGACAAGTAATGTTTATAAAATATTAAATTGCTTGCATTTCCCTCCATGTAATAAAAGTGTCTTACCTTGCTTTTCAGTGATGAACGATAGATGACGCAGCTGGAGGAAGCGAAGATGAAGCGCGCTAGATAAGACATAATAAAAGTAAGACTGTAAGAGTGAGAGCTTTTTCAGCATGCTAGAGATAAGACTGAAGTACGCAGTATTAATAAATCTAGTGGTTATATGGGATATGTTATTATGACGTCTATAGCCAGCTCAAGATTAAACGCCCGCATGAGAATTTATAGCATACAGTATAAGCATGTCCTAAATTCTGGGCTTCGTCACTAAATTGTAAAAACTTTAAAATGTCACATCTTTTAAAAGATGCCTTCAGGCTAATAGTACTGGCGCTTAATTGTATATTTTTTCGGGGGGGAGATGTATTTTTAGTATTCATTTTGGTAACATGTGTTACGCCATCTCATGAAAGGATGAGATGAAAGTTCAATCATTTGCGCTTGCGCGACGTATTCCGTGGTCTACTGAGTTTGTGTCAGTATCGAAAAGCATATCCAGGACTGAAATAGAGCATGGTGATGGCCGTTTATGAAGTTGTAGCAAAACTAGTAACGACATTATTACGAGGGAGTAAACATAGAAAACCTTGTTTAATATCAGGAAGATACTAGCTCCTACTTCCAAGGAAATATCCTACATTAGCTTTTAGATGTTTTATTTTTTTAACATCTTTTTGTGTTCACTATTTATATCAACAAGAAACTATACTGATTTGCTCGGCAGACCCAATATGAATAATATATTAAACAACAGCCTAAGATAAAGTTAAAACAAAAGGAAAGAAAAGAAGAAAGTATCACGTGTTAAAATGTTAAAAACATTAAAATATTACAAAGAATTATTAAATTTTCGATTGCACGTCACAGCCTTCTTCAGAATACCCTCAAGATATCCTCAACCACGATTATAATATATACTATAATAATTTAAAGTAAAAATAAGCAAAAAGTATAGTATCTTTAAGAAAATAGGTAGCATCTTCATGCAAGTTCTCTCTGGCAGTAAATGACTTTTGATATGATGTGGATCTGCTACATATAGAGTGCTTGGGAGGGTACTTTTATATTTACATAAGGGTATACTTAGACTTGTCACACGTCGACCATGCATTGAGTGTGGCGAGTTGTTTAAATTTTGTTTTTTTTATCGACGCCGTCTCTAAGACCCTTTGTCTCACGTGATGCACACTACTAAGATCACGATAAATACCTCACACTGAATCACTAAACAAACAATTAAAAGCACAGACTATATTATAAGAACACGCCACTATACATGCTGCTTTTAATTTGTATGACTAGCAGTTTGCCCTGTCTAGCACCTGATATTAGGGGCCGCATGTAACTGGGTAACGCTGTTGTCGGCGTTATATATATAGGTATGTGTTAAATTTAAACAAATGTGACAAATTGAAAAAATAATGTACAAGATGCACTAAGAATTAAGTAATTGATATTCTTATGTGCTCATCTCCTAAAGGACCGGCTGCACATGTATGAGACACCTGTGTTAAGAGGCATTTCTGCTAAGCTGCATGTTTTATGTTTTATAACTTACATATTTAGCTAAATTTAAAGCTACACTCAGTCGCATGCGTAGCTGTTTTTCTCATAACAAACTGCAGTCCCTAACGCATAAACATATTGCCCAAATTTGACATAATATTTTGCACATGGATTTAATGAATTAAAACTTTTTTTGTATTCATTTACAAGCGTTATACAAAGCTGACCGCTTCAGTTCATAAAATATGTCACATGTGGGTAATGTTTTTAGTTGGCAGCTCGATCCAGTTTGTTATGGATTGTAACATGGTACAATTTCAGCCAGGCTGCATGAGATTCCAGTCTGGCTGTTTTTACTCTACAACTCGCTTTTGTTATTTCTTTACTTTGTTAATTTCCATAGATCAACAAGCAGACTAAAATCTTAGCTCGAGCTGAAATTGCACCATGTAACCCAATCTCTTGTAAGTGTAGTTCTGGGACTATTTTTTCCTATGCGTTGGCGCAATAGGACACGTTCAAATAATTGGAACGTGATTGTTTTTAAAAAAGTACTTTAGACATTAAGAGCTGGTATATTTCATTAACGTATGGAAAAATCTGAATAATCTAAGTCATATAATTTAAAGCTTGATCGTCCAACCAGATTAATTGTGATCGCATCCTCAGCTTTATACACAGCGACAGTCAACGTGTGAGTTTATATTACGAACTGAGGAAACGTCAGATGGAAAAGCTGTGGTTTGCACTTGCAGAGCAGGACCAGTCAAGTTCTGTCTTCTTTAATTTATTTTCGCAGTTGGACTTATTCAAAAGAGACCAGCATTCAATGATTATACATCCTTCATTATTCAAATTTCCCAAAATTATGCTTTTTCGTGGGAAAACGCTTGAAGCTATAATAATAGTTTTTGCGTTATATGAAGCGCAATAGAGGCGATACATAACTGTTATGATTTTGTGTGATAATTGGCTTACGTCGATAAAAATCTCCTGGGAAGTCTTTGCTGGAATTGCTCAATAATACCACGGAAAGCTCGCGCTTCTAGTGTAAGCCGCACTGTTGTACACGTATACTGTGTATAATATTTTATATTTAAATAAAAATAATACTAAAATCTGCTAAGAATTTGTACAGTCCTTTGTTGGAGTTTCAGTGCTCTTTTTCTTATAAGGCTTTTGCGACTCCCAATGGTTTTCGTATCAGCACGGTCTGCGATTACGGTCTACGATTACGGTCTATACAAAGCCGTATAAGAACCTTGTTTTTGGCAAGCTAGGCTAAACTGTCAGGTTCAATTAAAAATGGTACTCAATGGAATTTTAGCCTATTTATGTTCTTAAATATATTCTTTATTTTTAGAAACAAAAACATGAAAATTTTTATCAATTACTGTAAAAGTAATCTTTTGCATTCACTGTAGTCATAATGATACCGCAGTAGTCAGTACAACAACTTTAGCATAAAATGTGCTCAGTCCCATTACATAATGTCTTTGACAATCTGAAGGGATTTTGTGAAGATTACAATTGATATGCAATAAGTGTATAGGTGAAATTCAGTTTATATTAAATATTTTCTTATTTTTTCTGGGTGAATGTTGGTAATTATAGGCTAAAAAGGTTCTTATGTAAATAGGCGTGTTTATTTGATTTTAGCTAACAGGTTCTTAAATGCTTAGGCTCTTATATAAGCGTTTTTTTACTGTCAGTATAAACTGCATATAGGTGTACAGCAGTGCGACATGATATGGCCGCAAGCTTTGAACAATTATAGCTAGTATACAAAGACTTGCCAAGTGGTTTTTATCGAAGTTAGAAATTATAACACAAGATCAAGACAATTATAGCAGCTATATCATCCTCTTGGGTTTTGGTATTACGGGTTTCAAATATTTATATGATGCAGTATTTCGGTAATATAGCTTTCTGAGATTGGTATTTCGATTTTATTGAGTTGTACGGTATATGTGGTTTTGGTATTTTAGTAAACAATATTTTGTAAACTTAATTCCCCTTACTGAAATTTTTAGTGGTACACGCGTTTAGGCAGTTGAAATCTGAGGATTTTGTGGATATTGTTGGCATTGAAATCTTGACGATCATATTATATAGCTACTATGACTTCCTAAGGTTGATGTTTGGTAGAGTTTTTCTAATTCATGAACACAGACGAAGAAATGCATATTTAATGTCGTATTTAGATATTTACTTCCTGAACCGGGAATTTAAGCATTCACGCTGAATATTGGTTTGTTTGATATGCCATTTTCAACAAGAGTATACTCGATCAAGTAGGCGCCCTAGTATTAAATATTAAAATAGGAACAAACTGGGAAAGAAAACCCTTCGCCTAGGTTTGAACAAGTTTTTTAAAAGACACAGATAATGCATTGAAGAGATATAGTTATATCGGCAACTGTTTAATTTGACCATATTATTTCACTGACAGCAAATGTGTATGGTGGCAATGCGCGATATATTGCGTACCATACGATGGTCGTTCTTTAACGAAGTACAGTGCTAAATACCAAACAAGAAGAAATGTCAAATTGCATGAAAATAACACAGCACCATTATCTCTTTTAAATTTAGACTATTCTTGTGTACTTTTGATGACTCATATATATGACAATTAAAGACATGTGGCTAGGACTGAGGTACGCCTTCGCTTAACAGCACAGCTGACTAGCTACATGTATTGTAAAAGTAGATAACGATAGGATGTAGGGTTAGGGCCATGCAAGGTTACATATATACTACTATATATTACTCATATTATGTAGTTGCATGCTGCCCGCGTGGGTTGTTTAAAGGGGGGGGGTATACATTGGCTTAATGTGAATAAACCATTTCTTTACATTTTGAATTTCGAAATTGTAGAATATCGACATGCACTTACTGGATATCTTTCTCTGTTCTGGTTCAGAATGCCCTCCAATGGGAATATAAAGCAGAGTTTATTTCAGGAAAGTTTCCAAGAATGCAAAATTTATACAATGTTTACATTAGGTGGCCCTTTTGTTATGAGCAGAGTCGATGCGTAGAAGCGACTGTAACCCCGCTTTAAGTTTTAGTCAGAATCACCTACGATACGCCTGCGCCAACGGCAACACTTAAGGACGTTGTTTATATGTGTATTTCATAATAATCTTACTGATTTGTGAATTTAATAAAGCTAAGGTGATAAGGATAACTAGTGTGGGAGTAGATTTGCGAATAGGTTAAGTTACCGGGCGGTAATTCTTTTCTTCAACTTAATTTGCGGTTTTCTTTGTATTTGAGATTCTAAATTTGAGAAGATGGTCGGATGTAAGCCGATGTCATTTTTATATCTTACACTATGCTAATTATGTCAATTATATAGTTTATTGCTGCAGCGACATGTCGTCTCACAAGGTACACTGCCTTCTTAAACGGGTTTGTCCGCTCGCTTGTGCGCAGGTGTGAAAGAGGTCCCACTCCCATATATAATATTATGTAAACATTGCCCAAATATGGCATATTTTGAACATTGAATCGCCACGTACGTTCCATTCATCACATTCATTTATCAGCATATATATTGTGGCATTTCAAGACGCAAACAAACCGTTTTTACCTCACGGACTAGATATGCCTATGGCTTTAAACAATAGCTCTGAACCCAAATGACAAAAAAGACCGTTGGTTCCGTTGAAAATTCCTTGAGTAGGATCAGGCAGATCACGAATCAGCAAGTTCTACGGTTTGTGTCACCAAACTAGCACATTAAAATAGATCCCTAACCCTAGGCCTAATCTTAAACTGTCAACATATCTACAACTTTTGAAAAACTCTATTTGCTGTGTAAATTTGAAAAAAATATTAGCTTAAAGGAATATGTTTAAAAATATCAATGATATTTTCCCTGTAAAGTAAAATGCCCCTCTTTAGAGACTATTTTAAATTGTTTTTGAAACACTTCCCTTTGAGCTAAGGTTTTGAAATTAACACAGCAAATAGAGTTTTTCATGCGCTTCAGTTTGA
>JAOTOK010034991.1:0-10297 GCA_025770025.1 Virgularia gustaviana
TAGTTAATTATCTTTAATTATTGCAGATCTACACTGGCCCCTATAAGCCACCTACTGCTCGAGGTATTCAACAGGGTGATGACTACCTGAATGCCCTTCGCCCTGGTGTATTTGTTGCTGTACATATAAGTAACTACAAGAAGAGGCACGTCATTGGGAAAGTAGTGGAAGTTGGTGAGATTAATTTTACCTTAAATTATTGGAAAGGCACATACAGTATACAATGGCGCCCACATATGGTAAGATCCAGACAAGGTGATGTTGCCTGGAAGGATACATTGCCAAAGCAATCTGTTATTATTTGTGCATTTGAACTGGATGAGCACAACAAACTTCTTGAAAACACTAGAAAATTCATCAAGCGGTGATACCGCAAAGAGGCAAAAATGCTTAATGTATAGCAAAATGATTTTCTGTATAGAATTAAATTTGGTAACAGATAATTGCTAGTTGCCATCATTTTCAATCCATTTGTAAATATATCCAAACAGGCTAGAAATGATACAAATTATGCTTTTAACTCCAATTTAGACTCTATATGTACTTGTTTTTGTTTCATCTATACTCCACCTCTTTGGACCATTTGGCATTTGCATTTTTTGTAAATCTGTCTTATAGCGGTTTAGGCTAAACTGTGCCAAATGTATATTGAGTTCCTACTATACCTACCCTTTAATAATTTTGCAGATTACTTAGGGGTGTCTGATTTTCAGACTACCCTATCTTCACTTTGAATAATTTTGCAGACTACATAGGGGTATCTGAATTTCAGACTACCATATCTTCACTTCGAATAATTTTCCAGATTACATAGGGGTGTCTGAATTTCAGACTACCCTATCTTCACTTTCAGTAATTTTGCAGATTACATAGGGGTGTCTGAATTTCAGACTACCCTATCTCACCATTGTGGTACCCATAGCAATTTTTATGAGAATATCCGATTTATGAGGAAGTAGCTTAGCTGAATAAACTTGGAACCAATTTTGGCAGACTGTTAAATGCAGTCTGCAGGAAACATCAAAATAGCTTATGTAAGAAGTGGCATTTTTTCCGGTCTGCAATATTCAAGGATTTATTAATTGAGAAATTTGGGCCAAATTTGAAAAATACTGGGGATAACTTCAAAAATAATGATCACTGCCACGCTTTTTATTAAAATTAGGCATTTTTTGCGGAAAACAGGCACAATTTCTGAAAAATACGATCAATTTAGCGAAAAAAAAAATAATTGGGAAATGTCCATTATAATTGGGAATGCGTTTATGACTTATTGCCGGTTTTCACGTTTGCCAACGAAGAAATAGAACAACTTCTGGAAGACAAAGACTCAGAACACTAAACGAACGTAAAAAGTGGCCAATGAAGTGTTTTATTAATAACTGAGAGAAAAGGTGATTTCGGAACCCGACGACAAGAGTGAACTCGCTCAAGTCTTGAGAAGATTTGTGCAATATAACCGAGATTTTTTTGTAGAGATTATGTATAATAGAACAATTATTGAATTAGGATTTTGTGATATATCGAATTATCAAGTTCTCGGTAACACTACCTCGAACATGATAATTCCGTATATAACAAAAACCTCATTCAATAATTGTTTATTATGACTCACTTTATATTATTCTCAATGGTGATTGGTTAATTTAGCTGCAAATAACCGCTGCAAATAATACGTCAACTGCAAATAATAGCTGCAACAGTTTATTGAGCAAGCGCATTTGATGAAAACGCGTGCCTGGCTGCAAATAATACTCTGAGCATGCGCATTGCCTTCAATCATTGTAAACAAGCTCGCTTCACTGAAGTGAGTAAGGTTGATGACAGGCGGCCTTTTTGTTTGGGGTAGAAGACCAGGAAAAGTGACAAAAACAGCAGCGAATGTCTTTCGCCAAAACAAACCCACGAGGGTCTAGTTAGTTAAAAGAAACTTCTGTCAACGTAATTCGTATGCAGAAAAAAGAAAGATGTCCATCCTGGACCTGAGTACTACACAAAATGAAGCGTTGTAAGTGAATGATAAAACAATTATTGAACTTTGTGCCGCAACACTCGCGGATCAATTATTTGCCTCTGTCTCTGGCATCGGCAGATAATTGATATGCTCGCCACTGATAAATCACTATATTTTGCTCAACCTCGTACAAATAATTGATTAATAATTGAAAATGAAACACACTGCAAATATTAGAGTAATCTTGGAACACAATATTTCAGACAATAGTATACGTTAAAGACGTAATTATTACATCATTGGTCTTCGTTTTTTGTAATTGTCAGTTTCTCTTCCTGGCAAAGGTTGCACTTCCGGTTGGCAACTTTCTTCGCGAAGACCATTCATCACTAAACAGACGATATGAACTGTTCTCAAGGTGTAGGCATGAAACACGATGCCTTGTAACTCAATGTAGATAACGGGTAGTTTCACAAAATCTATCAGGATATTTGACCACGGCCACTTTATGATATTTTTTCAGCAGCCAATCAGATTACAGGAAAGCAAAAATGTCTCTTCCGGCCAGCTCACAAAAAAATAATATTATATATTACTTATCTATTACAGCATCAGCTTGGGTCTCAGGATGAGGACGACGTTCAACCTCCAGAACAGCGCAGGTCTCAAGTTCAGCAACATTGTCCTCCACCAGATCAACACGAAAGTCAGGATCAGCAACGGCAGCAGACACAGAATCCGGTAAGTCGTGTGTTTGGTATTAACTCGTGATACATTATTTGCCTTTTTGTCGTTGATTTTGTAACTTATTTATTCTCTCATGTACCTGCATCAACAGGGTAGTGATCTTAACCCATACCCAACAGAGCCAAACTGGAACGAAATGTAATGCCTGTTTTCCCATAATTGTAAAGTTTTTTCTAGTTGTTCTGTACAAACAGTGCGAATCCGAACCTATCGTTTCAAAACAATCTATTACACTATTAGTTAATGTTGAGCGGTCGTTGGTTGGTTATTGGAAACATAAGAGTTGGTTTGAGTGCCGCTAGTCATGACCTCTAAACAATAAACAGGGACTGGTGACAAGTAAATTGCATTCTTCGTTCTTACTATTATACTATAATCTTAAGTTTAAAGACATTTCCGATATGGAAACCTCCGCATTTGTCACATAGCATTGTGTAGACGACATTTCTTGCTTTACAATCCATTGGTGTTTTAATGTTCCTCGTCTTACTTTATCAAAATCAGGCGCAGCCACAACATCAGACATAGAGTGCGGTAAGGCGTGCATTTGGAATTAACTCGTTACCCTTTTATCCTTGATCTTGTGGTTATTACTATATGAACAAAAGCCAAGTGGTATCAACACGTATCAGATAGAAAAACCCTTGGAAACGTGTAACAATGAGAATTTTTCTTCATACTCCAATTTTCCATTAAAAAGAGATAACAGTCTACAACGAGAAAGCAAAGAGCATATAATATTAAGATTATCCGTCGATACAAAAACAGCAACACGTGTATGTGTTTTACAAAGGGTCAGACGGCGTGAAACTATGTAGCTCGCCTGTGAGGCTTTATTCTCCACTCTATGTACTAGCGAGCTAGAATATTTAAATACGCAATAATACTATGATATATTCTTGTATCCTATACAGCATCAACTTCGATCTGAGGATGAGGACCAGGGTCAACCCTTGGATCAACGTCAGTCTCAAGTTCGGCAACATGGTCCGCCACCAGATGAACTCGAAACTCAGGCTCAGCAACAACAGCAGCAGATACTTACTGCGGTAAGTCGTGCATTTTTGTATTTCCTCGTGATAAACGATTAACCTCTTTTGTCCTTGATTTTGTCACCTATCTCCTCTCTCCTGTACTACTGGCATTGTAGGGATATTGGTCTTAACTTTTTTCAGTCTGTTTGAATGACCAGTGATTATGTACTTACACGTTCCTCATCGAGTTCCCCAACATTTTCTTCCAGTAGGATCAGGTTCTATAGATCTAAATTATGCGATGTTAGTTGACGCTTAATTAGCATGTAACTCTACACAATGAGCAATTCCGCCACACGGTGTATCAACACTTGTCAGTTAGCAAACACATGCCAACGTGTAACAATGAGAATTTTCATTTTCATTTTTCAACCAATTTTCCATTGCAAAAGGGTAACTGTCTACAACGAGAAAGCAAAGAGCATATATATTAGAATTATCCGTCGATACAAAAACAGCAACACGTGTATGTGTTTTACAAAGGGTCAGACGGCGTGAAAATATGTAGCTCGCCTGTGAGGCTTTATTCTCCACTCTATGTACTAGCGAGCTAGAATATTTAAATACGCAATAATACTATGATATATTCTTGTATCCTATACAGCATCAACTTCGATCTGAGGATGAGGACCAGGGTCAACCCTTGGATCAACGTCAGTCTCAAGTTCGGCAACATGGTCCGCCACCAGATGAACTCGAAACTCAGGCTCAGCAACAACAGCAGCAGATACTTACTGCGGTAAGTCGTGCATTTTTGTATTTCCTCGTGATAAACGATTAACCTCTTTTGTCCTTGATTTTGTCACCTATCTCCTCTCTCCTGTACTACTGGCATTGTAGGGATATTGGTCTTAACTTTTTTCAGTCTGTTTGAATGACCAGTGATTATGTACTTACACGTTCCTCATCGAGTTCCCCAACATTTTCTTCCAGTAGGATCAGGTTCTATAGATCTAAATTATGCGATGTTAGTTGACGCTTAATTAGCATGTAACTCTACACAATGAGCAATTCCGCCACACGGTGTATCAACACTTGTCAGTTAGCAAACACATGCCAACGTGTAACAATGAGAATTTTCATTTTCATTTTTCAACCAATTTTCCATTGCAAAAGGGTAACTGTCTACAACGAGAAAGCAAAGAGCATATATATTAGAATTATCCGTCGATACAAAAACAACAACACGTGTATGTGCTTTACAAAGGGTCAGACGGCGTGAAAGTAGCTTGAACTGAGACTTTATTCTCCGCTCTTTTACTAGCCTCTGAGGCTTTATTATCCACTCTATGTACTAGCGACCATAAATTACATGCTTATAGGGCTCTGAAACGTGCCAGAAAAAAAATTGATGGTTTATAGCTCCAAAATGCAGGATATATGTATTAGAGATAATATATTTTATGCCTCGTGTGTATTATAGTATTCGTCGTGGGATTAATTCTAAAACGATAGTTTTATCAAACGAAATATTATTTTCGAAATAAATAACCGGAACTACTGATTTGTTTTCAGCTGGTAAAATAGATCTAAACGTTTTGACCTGTTGATAAAGACACTTTTTCCCTGCTGTTGTTACAAACTGTACTCTTAATTTGAGGATAACATAGCAAATACCTTTAAAAACGATGTTGGTTAATTTTTGACATTAACAACGGTTATTGTAGCTATATAATTTTCCGATTTTTAGGATGCCTATGTATTTGATCCGTATAATCTCGAAGCATTCAAAGAGGAAGTTATCAAGAACTATTTCGAGAGTTTGAAGGATTACAGCACCACCGCAGCCTCGCCTATGATATGTGCAAGGGGAATTTTTGATTTGGGTGCTCAAGCAATCCCATCAGGCGCGGCTTTGGCAGGTGGAGTGATTGTCCTAGTATCTGCTGGTGCCACAGCTGGGGCTTCACTTGCGGTTATTGGACCAGCGTTGCTGCTGGCGGCAGTGGGAGCTAACTGCGTTTTTACGCATAGAGAAGGATGTCGCGCCAAAAAAATTGTTAAAAATGCTGAATTCGTTAGAATGTGCGATGTGGCAAAAGCGGCAAATGAGCTAGGCCGCATTTATGAATTCCAAATATCAGTACTTCAAGGTCCAGTCCAGGCCAGACGCCTGGCAACTGCCGCTGTGAGTTTAATGTTGACGGGTACAGGCAAGGGTGGTGCTGACGAGTTGGTGCGAACTGTATTGAATCCTGGTCAAAAGTCTGAGAAAAGCAAGTTGAAGACGAATGGCGGTTTTTCCCAAGGAAAAGGTGACTGGTTCATGCCTTCTGTCTTCTATAAAGCAGGTTTAAGACAAACTCTTTTATGCGAGCGTGATCCCGACAAATATGAGTTTAAGTATAGAGAAGGCAAAGAAACGAGGGCTGATAAATACGGATTCCGTGGTGAATTTATTAAACTTTGTCAAAGTGGTGAACATGAACTTGCTAACGAGTTGGACTGCGATGAAATTGACAAAAGCTTGAACGAAATCGTTTTCTGCAAGGGCACAAGTAAATGCAATAACAAGAAATGTGCGCACATTCCTCTGGCATATTTGGAATACAAACCATACCATCGCCTGATACGCCACTACAGGCTCTTGGAAGTTTTCTCTCGGGACGTGGAAACCCAGCCCGTGCTTGTAAAATTCGCCTGCAGACTATATGGTTTACCCGAAAGCGAGGAGGTCATGGCAGTATTTAGACCAGTTGACGCAGCTCCCGATTCACCGCTGAACCTTGGCAAGGCCGTCTTGGGAAATACAGATTTTTCTTGCGCCAAACTGGGAAATTTCATAATTGCAGAATGCGATATTGAGGATTTTGTGGCCCTGACCGCCGATATAACCGAAGATCAAGAAGTATTTTTACAAAGAATTGTGAATGCCGAAGATTAATTCTAAAACCCAATGTAACGAAAAATGCTGGCACGAGGCCGTGATGCTCTGTTTGATAACACAATACTTTGTTATCATATAATAAATACAACGATTTTTTTAAAATTTCACAATATATACTATAGACTGTAACACTATATAGATATATCTGTTTTATACTCACCTGTATTGAAGATGACATAAGTATGTCGAAACATGTTTACGTTTAAAAAAATCGTTGTGTTTATTAAATGCGCAATTTCTCTAGTGCTGATTCGAAACTTTGTTATCATACTATGTTCAACGGAGGGATTCAGAGGACTAGCTGTACCAATTGCGTAAACAATGTTTAGGATATCTACTTTAGATTTACGTTTATAAAGTTTTTGTCTTTTAGTGACCCTTTGTATACAAGAAAACTGTTTTACGGTAAAATTGTGGTTAAGATAATGCACAATTAGTCACAGTAAAATGGGACAGCGGGGCCAGATACGACATATTTCCATAATAGTAATTGCTAATTTTGGCGTACAGTATCACCGCGTTTCTGTGTTCCTAACGTTTTTGGCTCACGTATGAATCTTTCTAACGTGTTTGGTAGTTTATAAGTGTTAAAAACCCTTTTGCATGATATTTTGTAAATAGTGTTGTTCAATTACATAATTTGGTTAATAACTTTAGTTTAATATACGCTGTCTTATTTTACCCCACATCGTCGGGGCAAAATGAGACAATGGTGCACCGTAGTTTTTCATCCATAAATATCATTCTAATTACTTAACAATTAATATTTTGCAGTGAATTTTTTGTTTGAATATATCATAACATGTTAAATGTAAAAAATACTTACAGCTGTATTATATTTTTTGTGATTTTACAAAAAGTTTAATGGTTTATGTGACTCGTTTTGCCAAACATTACCATAACCTGACGAACTCACCCTTTGCTAAAGCAGAAAAATGTTCAAAAGGATAAAATTGATGACCTGGGAAAGCACGGAAGACGATGTACATGAACTATAGCTTTAAACACGTCTCCAGTAACCCAATATAATTTTCTCCTCTTGCAATAAAGTATATACTGTAACATAGATCGCCTTGGATTACATTATCGAAAACCATCTAACTGGACTAATTACAATAGATCACCTTATATTTCATATTTTTATATCAGCTTGAGTGGCCGTCTCCTATAAGATAAATGCAGAAAATTGAGGGTGAAACAGAAAAGAATGTCCCGTTAAGTATGGTAACACTAGGCCGACCTAACACTGTGCCAAGTTTGATAGGTTTCCCGCCATATGTTCTGAAATGTTCTGAAAAATGTTCGATTTTTGTGGACAACGAGACAGAGTCGCGAGACAACTGAGCATGACGGCCTAAAAGATTGACGCCAATATCGTCAAATATCTTTTTGTCATGTAAATACAACTGTTAGTTTTTGCTGACACGCCCTCCAACTGCTTATCAATTAAGCTCAATATGCTTGGTTGAATCCACTTTATCCAACACTTTTCTAAACAAACCATGCTATTGTTGCAGTCTTTAACACTTTCAAAGCTGTCTCAGAAATCGCCGGCTAAAAGGAAGTTTTATCCCGGTTTTATCGTGTCTTCATATTACACATGTGGATATTTTTTTGTACGGTTAAAACTTGTACGACTTGGGGATGTGCCTCGAGGCAAAGCCAACCTGTAGAAGATGAAAAGCCTATACATACGCGACATATTTATTCCAACTAGACTGGTTGTCTAAGATACATACTTTTGTTTTAAAAATTGGGATATTTTTCCATTTTATCCTTCACTTTTTGCATGTATCTCTTATAACACACGGCCATTCTAGCTGGAAATGGGGTATGTCGGTAGTAGATAGAGTGATCTTTGTCAGTAGGATTGTTTGGATCGTTATTTAGCTCCAGTGGGATTGTTTGGATGGTGTTATTTAGCTCCAGTGGGATTGTTTGGATGGTGTTATTTAGCTCCAGTGGGGTTGTTTGGACGGTGTTATTTATATATTATTGGCAAATATGTTGCAAGGCAAGAAAACAACCACAAAAATTCATAGACTTATTGAAGACGTGTTTCAAGCTTATAGTATAGCTATAAAAGCGAGTTTTCTTTGGATGGTTTAATCTAGCTCCCAAGACAATTTTTGTTATATATTATTGGCAAATGTTGCAAGGCAAGAAAAAACCCCAAAAAAACTCATATATGTAGACTTATTAAAGACGTTTTTCAAGCTTATATTATTCAACCGAGTTTTCTACATAATTCAGCAAAAATATTCTTTAATGCTTTCCAATGGCATCAATTTTATTCTTTTCAACATTGATTCGTTTTTTCAATGAGCGGGCTGCCATCGGGGGGGAGAAGTTCCGGGGGCGAGATCACTTTAAGAGCCAGGGGTTACACCCGTTTTAATAATTACGCGACCACTCGGGTAATTCAAAAGTCCGTGGTGCGAATGACGGTTTTTAAGCCGTAAGAATATCAATATGGCGGATTAATTGATGTACAGTACTTATGATAAAGGTTTTCGAAGCATGTAAGCCAATGGCAGCGAACTAAATTATAAACGATACGGATGGATGTAGTTCATGTGAAGATCTATGGTTTGCATCACAGATAATATAATTGAACTTTTGCCTCTGGTGCTCCATTTGCCTCATTGCAAGCAACTTTCTTAAATCTCTTGGCCAGAGTTTTGTTGGCCAGCTATAAATATGGAACTTCTATTGTGTTAACGTATTCAACTACTGTTTCTATCCCCAAGGAATTCAGACCATTTTCCAAAACGTTTTTGGCTCCTTTCGTCCTAAAAATGTTACGAAAGTGTAGCTATTGTAGGAGATATCTCATGTTCATACGATTTAAATACCATAATATATGACTTTCTAGCATGTGTGAGCATAGCATCATACTTTACAAGATAAACTAATTTTCATCTTGACGATGTCTACAAAACATGCAAATTCCACTAGCAAGCTTGTTGCTTGAGTGCGTCGTGCTTCTTGACATGAAAGCTTTAGTTTTAGCATTAGCTTTTGCTAAAACCCCATTATGGGAAAACATATCGTTTTTTACACCAGCTTTCTATTATAATTTCATTGAACTTGAATTGTTGTGGAAAAGAACTTTGAAAAAGTTGGCTTTAACCGTATAATTGAACTCTTGCCTGTGGTGCTCCATTTGGCTCATTGCTAACAACTTTGCTAAATTTCTCGGCCAGTGTTATGTTGGCCAGCTATAAATTTGCACCTTCTATGCTGTTAACGTATTCACCTACTGTATCTATCCCATGAAATTCAGACCACCAAAATCACCAACACCAAATTCGGTGTAAATTCTTGCAGCTGTGTGGACACCAAAACGGTGTAAACTTACACGGTAACTGGTGTTAATTTACATTGGTAAAGTGTAAATTAACCTTAGAAAGGTATAACATGCAACCAGAAACTGGTGTTGTTTTACACCTTTGTGGTGTAAAGCTACACTGAAGAGGTGTATTTATACACAATTGGTGTAAACAGCCTTGCAGCCTTGCAGCTGTACGGACACCATTTGGTGTATATTTACACCTGCAAGGTAAAAATACACCAAAGTCAGGTGTGTTTACACCACTGAACTCTATATGTAAACTGGAACGCTAACTGCAGATAAACGCGCCATAAGCTGCTTGAAGCCAAAATGGTTTTTCT
>JAOTOK010035013.1:0-10294 GCA_025770025.1 Virgularia gustaviana
GAAAGGATATTGGCGAGGAATCCCCAAATTTCACACGGTTACGTGAGTGTAGTCAATAGTTTTGTCCAGGATTGTAGGTATTAATATTATGAATAAAGGACTGCTTCATCCACTGGCAGGTAATCTAGCTTTCCGACTAATGATATATAACAATTTATTTTAAAACCCTATCTATAGAGTCTATAATATAAGATGATACAAACCTGGTCAGGAAAACAGGTATTGACAAAGCTTTTCATGCTCTCTTGATTGTTCAACTAAAATGTAATTAGTGAATAATGATGAAATATCCATTATTGAATATATAACTGACAAAATGTCAAATGTGCCAACATGGTTAGTCTGAGAATTGTACATTGATGGAGGCAGCTAATTCGTACAGAGCATATTTCGATTGGGTTTCACATTTCACAACACAAAAATTAGCCGGGCCCGGAATTTTTCTTTTTCCAAGGGATTCGGAAATTTGATTGTGAGAGCACTGACGCTGAGGACTACATTCTACAACCCAATTAAAAATAAAAACAAGACGGCCGCTCAAGCGTTAGCTTGCGATGCTGTGCTGGAGCCGGCCTAGTGTACGCCCAGCTAATAACTAGTAACAAAAACCGTTTTGGCAAGATTTGGAGCAAGTTTGCATCTTGAATATATCCACCACATTAATTAGATGTATGTTGCCATGCATGAGAACGCCGCGGGCGTTTTATTATGCAACAACGGATTTTAGCAATAGCCTAAATCACTTTCTTTCTTTTGTTTTACCAGATAATTTATTAGTACATGTTTAATCTTTGTTTACTTTTACTACAGATTCACACGACAGTTTTCTTTTGCATGTCTACCAATGTGAGAAGTAATAATGTATTAATGTAATATTCTTGTAAGGTAAAAACTTTAATTGATAGATTGTTCAAATACACACAAGGAACACAAGGTTATACTATAAACGTCTCGCGGCGCGTGCGCATCAAGACACTGAGACTGACACGCTCTACAGCCACGACCCATAATGCTTTGGTGGCTTTTTTACCTCGTGCCTAAGCCTAATCTATGCTCATGCTTCACACGTTAAGTTTTAGTTTTTGCTTCAATTCATTTTAATTTTTTTTAACCACTTCCAGTGTCCTATAGAAAGCGCATGATGCATCATCCACTGGGAAATATGTCGAGCAATCCTGGCAACTGCGACTCGCAAACGTAAACGGCCCCATTCCCGTGAGTTCCATCACTCCTCTGCATCTGCAAGCAAATTGAAGTCATCTTACTCGTCAGAGCGCCGTAATCAAGATTCAGAAAGCGAGAAGAAAAATAGGATTCCTACAAATATCCTGAACCGACGCTATAACAGAGCTTAAGGACATCTAGTAAGGACATCAGTTCATGAAGACGAAAACAACACGCTTCCATTAGTGATTTAGTGGCGAGAAATGACATCCCTCGACCCTCCTTAATTATGTAAAAAGTTCTTTAAAAACATAAAAAGGGACGACCAGCCAATACTAAAATATGGATTTTGGGGGATGATTTCCGGATTGCCTCCAAGGAGGTTGAGGTTACCCACAGTCTAGCTAAAAGCAACAAATTATAGAGTTCTCTAAATAAACCCAATAAATATGGTAACCTTAATTTGGTCCCAACAATTCTCGGACCATAATTTTTTCATTGACATTGTGTGCCTGTGAAAAGTTTTCCAGAATCACTTTAAAAATCATCCAGAGTCAGAAGGATTCATCCATGAGGAGGTCCTCAGTATCAAAGCTACCTATTTGTCAGGTTCCATTCATGAAAGATGGAATTTACAGTCACCTGTTTTTAGTCCCAGGGAAGGACAGAGATGTATATAAACATCAGGGGCCGATTGTATAAAAGCGTAGTTAACTCTTAACTATAGTTAGTGACAGAATTGGCCAATCAGAACCATGTATTTCTGAGTTAACTAGGATTTAACTACACAAAATGTAGTTAAGAGTTTTATACAACCGGCCCCTGCTCACTAAATCACTTCTGTCATACAAAGCAACCATTTCCAAACAGAACATTTCAGTCAAACCAACAAAAGACATCAAAAGACAACAAAAAAATCTGAAATATGCAATATTCCTCGGTAGCAGTATAAGCCCTGTCACAGAAATATGTTAGGAACAGTATTGGATGGCACAGTTCCATGAATTTGCCTTTTCTCTCCTGTGGAAGAGATACTTCGATGTGTTGTATGTGAATTAATGTGATAAAATGCAGTAATGGGTTGACCTGAGTTGGCATTAATGAACCGATTGGTAAAATGTAGTCCAAGGGAGCACAGCAGGTCGCTTCAAGTATTACACACAGCATGCGACCACTGATGCGATCTGTGGGCTCGCGAAAAAAGCAACAAAATTATTTACAGGTTAAGCTTATAGCGAGCCCACAGATTGTGCCAGCGGTCGTATGCTGTGTGTAATACTTGAAGCGACCTGCTGTGCTCCCTTGTGTAGTCCAGATAGATTATTATCCATCCACAATAGCTGGTTGGTTGCACGGGTGAGCATTAACAGGGCTTTATTGAGCATGAAAGGTTAAACTCTGTCAAATTAAAAAGCTGTGTTCTTCCAGACTTCCAGCAACAACTAAGTAGCAAACACTTACATTAATTTAAGACAACTCAACTTCTAGGACTTCTAAAACCCATTGCCTGGCAATATATGGAAAACCCTGGCACCCTGTTCCACTTTCATAACTCCAGTCTCTCTCAATACACAAGTTGCATGAAACGCATCACAATTCATTACGACCCGGACACCTAACCAGCAAAACAGACTTGAGCCCCAGTGGTGGCTGCAAAACCAATTTACTTGATGGCAGCCAATTGGTCAGCCTGCCCCCAGACTACACAATCTTTACATTCAGATGCATCCAAGCAGGGTTTGGGTGCAGTTTTCAACAAATTTTGGAATTGGTGCAATCTGCAGGATAAATGTATAGTGATTCCACCATAAGGCAGATCTGTAATCCAAGCAGTTTGTAGGTAAATATGCAATACCTTGCATAAGAGATCTGAGTCCGAGAGAGAAGCACCAAGCAATGGTTGGATTGGGGACCATGCCCGTATGCCATTTTCTTGCACTCATCATACTTTCTTTGTATAAGTTAATATTTTGCCCCAAATAATATCAGACAGCCTGCTATGTATAGGCTACTCGTCTTTGATGTGTCAATCTTCGCACCAGGGAATAATTATTTTGGATCTGATGTAACAGTGTAACAACAATATGTATTAACTGCTCAGATAATGGTTAAAAACTATAAAAGACAGGGATTCACATAATTAAATAAATACTGTGCAGCAAACTGAAATCAATCCAATTTGATTTGTTAAAAGTAACTCATCTTTGTAATGTATGGAACCGAAGATACGTCTAATAAACTGAGTTTTAGATACACCCCTCAATGAGTCAATGGGTATATGCCATAAAATATTAAGAAATAGTACGAAATTTGGTCACACAGATGACAGCTCTACAGATTAAAATTTTGTTTTTTAAATTAAAATTAACAGCTTCAATTTTGCTTGCTACACAGGATCATTCTACC
This sequence comes from Virgularia gustaviana, assembly GCA_025770025.1. Classification (NCBI taxonomy): domain Eukaryota; kingdom Metazoa; phylum Cnidaria; class Anthozoa; order Scleralcyonacea; family Virgulariidae; genus Virgularia; species Virgularia gustaviana. The sequence goes on from JAOTOK010035013.1 coordinate 3,571, forward strand.
ATCTAAGCCACCAAATTTTACTCCTTGAGACTGATAAGACTCCTGCTTGCAATGGGTTAATGTATGATTGAGTTGAGTATTTATACATCATCCCCACATTGTGACCATTAAATATTTTGCAATTTAGTGCAAGAATCAAAACAGTCATATAGAAATTTCAATAAGAAATGCTGAATGCTGATGATCCAAGTTGTAGATTAATTTAAAAATTATTTAACAATGTCAATATCAATTATAACCAGCCAAATGTTTTTGTGTCTTTATCAGTAATTAATGCAGCAATTGACCCCAAAGCAAAGACATATTTAATAAGTAAAGTATTGTAAACTATAAAACATAAATTTATCATAGGATTTCATGCTAAGATATCACATATCATAACCCCCTGAACCAGTGATGATCAGTATTCACTCTCATCAGAAATGAGTAATCAACTAGTAGGCTAAATTCCTCTAAAACTAGAATGTATAAGTTAGAATATGGAATATACAAATGGCTAATGAATATATTTATTAACACGCACTAGCTATTTCTTTTGATTTGTACAACTTGTACGTATCATTAAACCAAACACAAAGTTATAAATACCTTTTTTGGTAAATCACAAAGCATAACAAGATAACGATGAGGATATTTACTTCCGTCGGACAAACTTGTTTGACGAAATCTTTGGTAGGCCACGTACTCTCGAAACAAAAGGAACAACATTACCAACGTGTACAACCAAACACCAAAAAAATGAACCCATAATTTTTTGGACATCTCTTTAACGTTCCCCATAGTAAATCTATCTAAAGTGTCTAAACCGCCAGTAGAGCTCTCTTCATCTGAAATCCCTCCATAGTAGTTTACCGGCAAGGCAACAATGAGTCCATACGGCAAAATCGCAACGCCGAACTTCAAACACAAACGTAAATAACGCAGGAACATCAAGGCATCAAGCCCAAGTGAACGAAGAATTTCTTGATCCTTAAGTTTAAATGCAGGATACAACCAACCGAATAAAGTTGTCGGGATTTTGTTAAACAGTTCAGGAGAACGGAGTAACAGGCGTCGAGGAGTATAAACTCTGGGAACCTTAGAACGAAGCAGTGAAAATATCATGGTGGTTAAAAGAAGAAGAAAGCCATTTGTTACAGAGGTGACAAGCAATGCTTTCGTTGAAAGGTGATAACTCGCATTCGGTTCAAGTGCCTTGGTAAGGTTCTTTGATGTGTTAGTCACAACGCCTTGCAACAAATCTTTGAAAAACATCATTTTTACATAGCTAGCCTCACGAACGTCTATGCCTACATATTCTCAGCTCGACCATAGCAGTATTTGTACAGTTGATTGCACATTTGATGATTTGTTATGTATTATTATGCAGACAGATACGCCCACGCCCAGTTCCCAGCAAGTACTGTGCAGGGTATCCCCGTCGAAAAGGTCCCTCAAAGTAGAGTGCTGGGCGATACCGACACTATTGTATCTTAGCTGTTCTTTAGATAGTGCATACTCACAAGTATCTCATCGATATATCTAAATTTTTCCAAGCTATAACCAACACTTTGATATATTGTCATGTGACAATGCAATTATGGTTTCATAAAGATGCGGTACAGTCCAGTCTGCGCATGCCCAATGGAGCCTCCTTGTAGGAATCCTTGTAGGAATTTCAGGAATTTAACTGAGTTTATTTGAGTTTTGTGTTCTTCAAAAGACACATAATTAAAGTATTTTTGATCATATGTTGCCCTATGTTTCATTGTGAAGCTGGGAAATATGTAAAAGTTGCTACGAGTGTCATTATAAAGCTAGATATTTAAATGTTGAAGTGTAAACAAAGCTGTTGTTTACATTATGATGTTAAATTGTTATGATGGTAATTATCAGTCTTCATCCGTATCGTAGCGAAACCAACCGTATTTCATTGTTTCATGAGCACTATATATAGAGCAAGAATAATGACTTTCACACAAGAGAAATCGCTACGATACGGTACGATACGACTGGAGTGGAAAACGGGCTTTAAAAAATAGGGCTGGAATGGCAAGGAAAGAAACCAAACAATTTAACTTCAATACTTTTAAAAACCAGTAAAATCTTGTCGTATTTCACTTCAATTGACTATGGACAATCACAACTGTTTGCAAGAGCTTATTTGCCGATACCATAATTATTCTGAACGTTCTGATATATATATGTTCGTTTTTGGTATAAATTTATATTCTAAGGGAGAGTTTATTACTGTACATTGTTGCAATTTAAAACCGAGATGAGATTGCAGTCCGGCAGTTGATCGATGTATGGAAACTACAAAAAATATTGGGATAACATAGACGATGTGGGTGAAAAATATTATACCTTTCATATGTATTTTTTATTTTCCATACATCAACAGCCTGGCTGAAATCTCAGCCCTGTCCGAGATCAATCAAGCGGTAAGTTGCACCATTTGTTAAACTACTTATATAACTGGAAATTTACTTGCGTTTACTATTAATCAAATTCATATTTATAAGTATGACATTCATTCGGTGTTAGGGGTGGCGGACGTATTTTCCTCGCTATTGGCAGCAGTTTCAAATATGTTATTCTCCGCCACCGCTTCTTGGCTGGTGTTCTCATTTTCGTCCTCGACACTAGTTTCAACATCCTGTGTTGCTTCTGCGTGATCGGGCTCAACACTCGCTGGTGCAGCGTTGTCAGCATCGTCCCAAATTATATCTTCTGGGTTTGGCACTGCCAGGAGGAACTCCTCATCTGGACAGATTGAAGTGAATATCGATTTGGCCTAAAAGGAATCAAATACACCTTAACGATTTGTTGGCAGCTACTCGCATTTACAAAACCGAATTGATATCGTGTGACACCACACAAGTAATTGATAACTACTTCAATTTCACCAGCATCTCACTGGAGTCCAGAAAACGCGAAAAACCAAATGTCTCATTTGGTCAGATGCAAACTTTAACCGCACAAGCTCAACCATGCATTATCAAGCATGATACATAAACCTTGATCAAGGACGAGCGCTTTTAGATAAATGTCCTGAAATGCCCCTACTTATGCTTGCGTACTAATATGTCAGTTCCGTAATACAGGGTGTAGCTATAAAGTCCTCCTAGAGATTGTAATATTTTTATCAATATAATTGAGTTTACAGTTTCGGTTAGGATGGTCGCTTAGGAGCTTCCTACGCCTACCAAAGAAACAAGAAAGGATCCCGCTGTAAGCGGTCGTTTTTAGATGCCCAAGGAATATGTTCGAATTCCAGTACCAGGCATATAGTTTCTGTAAAGAATGTAGTTGTTTTAGCTTGAAAAGCAAACTAACAAAAGCAAGGTAGACAATGTCTTAATCAGGTTAATTTACCTCATTCATTGCATCCTCGAAACACATTTGTGAAGAAGGAAGAGACACTAATTTCACGTTGCCTGGGAGCTGATAGGACGCATTAGGTACAAAAGATTTTCGGTTGAAATAGAGTGCCCAAAGCATGACAGGTTTCGTATTTTCGGTATCTTTTTCACCTGCAAACATATCAGAAAAAAAATATATGTGTAAAACGAGAAAATTAAAATCACCAAATAAGACTGAAAGTAAAATTGGTTTAAATAAAAAGTAGAAATCGCGGTATGGGATACATTCTGCAGTAATGTGTGCAAACAAAAACCTAACCGTCGGTGAAATCTGAAGCAGGTACAAGTGCACGTAATAGAAAGACGAAGCAAAGGTACCAGTTGTCTTTAGTTTTGCGACGCATAAAAACTCATCGCTTCATAATCACAAATCAAAATGGATCAAAAGCAAAATAGTAGTAGTTGTAGTTGTGACCACTGGTTAATGCAAAGTTGAAGCTATATCTGGTTTAAATGGCACCTACCTGGTGTGCTAAACAGCTCTTTAACATATCCCTGGAGATCTTCTTGAGCTGTAGAAGACGCCTGTGCGGTGAAATGGACGACATATAACGAAGGCGGACAAGCCATCGATGAGGCAGGAAGTTCAATCACGTGGATTGGAGCTTGGTATGAATTTTTGGCTGGCAGTGAAAGAACTGTGATATGTTCGCTGGTGGACTCCTTTAATGACTTATCAGTTATGAGAATAGCACGGGATATCGCACATTGACCTTCTAGCCCAAACACATTTGGAGCATAGGATTTCTCCATGATAAGCCATTTTGTATTTAGTCGCTGGCCAGTATCCGATATTACAGCAACACAATTATTAGATTGCTCATCGTACACCAAAGAACTTGCATTTTTTCGCAAACAGTATATTCCTCCAAATACTGCACACATACGACAAAATGCTTGGGGTAATTCACCAGAGCCATAAAGAGACCAGAGGTAGGGTGTGTTACTATAACGTCCTATAGATTTCAAAAACGTCTGAGTAGCCTTCAAGCCGAAACGAGTTGTCGCGTTCTGAGGTACTCCGGCAATCGCGTGAAGAACAATATGTATTAAATTAGCCGACAGCTTGTGAGCTTTTAAAAAGTCAACAAAAGGCTTATCTTCGTAATCCTGGTAATCTTGAGAGGTATCTTGTAAATTCGAACATAATGTTATAAAACGCATCAAAGCTCGTTTTTCAAGGACCGAAATGAGTTCACTCCCGAAAACATCTGATCTAGAAGAAGGTACTTCTTCGATATTTCCATTCATGTAAGTTAAAACCCGATTGACGACTTTAAACTCTGCGTAATGTGCGATATTTGCACTAACGAGGTATTCCACCAATGAGCCTTGAGAAAGCAGGACCTTCGGAGCTAAATCAAGGTTAAATTTTCTGCTTTGTTCTGATAGATTTTTAAGAGTGGCATCGCGTCCTAACTTCACTTCTTTCTTAATGTTTCGTTTCTTGGACAATGTAATGACATCAGATGCTTCCACAGAGGCTTTGGAAGTGTTATCTTCTGACATGCTTGAGGCTTCAGAATTAACGTTTGATGAGGTTGTTTCTGAGGAAGGAGTATCGGACTTCTCTGTCACTGCTTGACTTTCAGAACCAGTGCATGGTGATGTCGCCGTCTTACTATTAACCTCATGGTCTTGATTCTCTTCTGGACTACAATCAGCCTGAGATATTTTGTGCTTTTCTTCTTCCTCTTGATTTTCTGAATACTCCGAACTACAGCTTATAGATGTACCAGCCGTTATTTCCGCCAGGTTCTTATCGGATTTTACACCATCCCTTTCTTCACTTTCGTCGTTAAAATCGCTTTTTTCCCTGTAAAATATTACCCGAATTAGAAATCTTTTGACAGGTTTTGGGGAATACACCAGCTTGAGTCCGTGTGGAAACTTTAGGTGGGTATGAAACAGACAAAGTATATAAGCTTGTCAGTGCATAGAGAAAAACCTTGGGCCCCACAAAAAAGTGTATGGTAATGGTGGTATATTAGCTACATGGTGTAGATGTATAAACATATACAGTTTACAGAAAATTTTCTCGCCATATTTTAACATATATGCTAGACGAAAAGATAGCGTGGCCTGTTCATTTCACAAACTAATGTATACATATTCGTGTGTAATTGGGAATTTTTTGGGGAGATTGGCCAACCAGGTTTTCGATTCAACAAACAGCAACTAAGTACTTATACTTGTATGGAAAAATGAAGTCATGTATAATGTAGGATTTTATTTTCGGTTTAATCCTTTCTTATAATCTTCATACTTAGCTAAAAGCGATATCCGTTAGGTGATCGGGGCAGACATTTCACGATTATCAATTGATTGGGGGGAATCCCACACCTCGCGTAATGTGCGCCCCTGAATGTGGCGCGTTATGCAGTGCAGCTGCAGTACGCTGTAATAGCGGTGGCGGATTTTGACAGACTCGGCGATTCTAAACATTGAAGCTTTTCTCCCGGTCAAGTTTTCCTCCCAAAATGCGTGAAACTGCGAAAAACGTCCGAAATTGGAATAATATATCGTGCGCGCCATGCAGGGGCGCCGAAGCCACGGGCGCAACTGCCCCTGTATAGTTGTCCCTTTTGCTGAAGAAAGACAGTGCAGTATTGTTCTGTTGTCTTAGAGCGTCATGCAGAGCCGCCAGTTCACAAGAGCAAAGTTTACGAGGTAGACTAACGATTTCATTGAAGCAAATCAGCAGAGGCGCAAGTACTTCGGACAATATAAATCAACGACATAGTTTTCATTACTTGTGTTAACATATTTCTCAAATATTATTGAAATATACAATAATTTATATTTTAATTTACGGAATTAGAAAAATTGACACCAAGAAAAGTGAACTTCTTTCACTACTGCCCCTGCCTCTTCATTGGCTTTTGGCAGCCCTGTTGCCATGTAAGAACCAGGTTTATCTGTATTACTAATTGTGGTATATATTAGTTTAATCTCATTCTGTATACCTGTCATTACCTGAGAAATGACTGTACATGGATGTTAGTCACAGCACTTTGAAATTCTGGTACAGGCAGCTGTTTTTCACTGCTGTTGGTTACTGCACTTTGTTGATCCTTATTGGTACTTTTATTTTCCTAGATTATGAAAACTTTTAATTAGACATTAAATAAACCCATTCAGTTACATTATGCAAATTGCCCATTTCAATGTTTGCAGTGAGTCACATACTTGTGGGAGATGTTTCTTGTCCATGCCACAGTATTTGGATAATGAGTCATTTGTATGATATAATAATAATAATAATAATAATAATAATAATAATAATAATAATAATAATAATAATAATAATAATAATAATA
>JAOTOK010035024.1:0-10293 GCA_025770025.1 Virgularia gustaviana
TGCCGTGCCGTGCCGTGCCGTGCCGTGCCGTGCCGTGCCGTGCCGTGCCGTGCCGTGCCGTGCCGTGCCGTGCCGTGATGTGCTGTGTCGTGATGTACCGTGCCGTGGTATAAAGCGCTGTGGTGTACCGTGTTGTGGTGTACCGTGCCGTGCTGTGTTTTGTTGTGTTTTGCTGTGATTCGAGTGGAATGGAGTGTGTGAATTTTGTGGTGTGATGTGACGTGATATTATGTTGCTTGATGTGGTAGTTAAGACAAAACACCAACTTTTTTCCCTGCAGGGAAACATAATCGAGTCTGGAAATAAACAAAGAACAAAACAAACATTATCTGAAGAGAGACCTTCCAGCCTACCGATTGCTGAGGCTGAGCTCAAACCCCAACCATACTATGGTGACAAGTACCTTAGCCCAGAACCTGTGGAGGAACGCAAACTGAATGGTGAAGTGGCACCCTCAGCAGACGAAATACCAAACAAAAAATTTGACGAACTTCAAATACTGTTAGCAGAGGCCAAAAGACAAGCAAAACTGAACGAAAGCAAAGCAGATGTCTGTAGCAAAAATTTAGCCGAGACTAAGAAATGTTTGCAAAAAGCAAATAACACGATTAGTATTCAAAAGGCAAATATTGAGTCGTTGAAATCTGAGGTGGAGATCTTACAAGTTCAGTTAAAGAACGAGGACACTGAGAAACAAGTGATGGAATTGGAGAATGGTCTGTCATTGGGTACTGGTGGTGTGCCTGGGAGCGTTGAGGCAGGCTTTCTAAAACTTCAGAGCAAGCTTCGTGAGAATGAGGAGGCGCTTCTACGACGAACGCGCGAGCTTGAACGAGCCAATGAGAATCGAGCAAAGGTGGCGAAGCATACACGATCGTTACTTCTTGAGCTGGAGTCAAAACTAAACGTGAATAACCGTCGTATTGCGGAACTCGAAGAACAATTAATGGACAGAACGTTAGATTTACAGTACGAGAAAGAAGAACGTGAAAGAATTGAACAAGAAAAAGGAAAACTTGTTCAAGTTATGGGTTCTTCGAAGGAGCATTTGAAACAAAGGGAGATTACGAAGAAGAGTACAGAGTTGTTAGAACAAGCGAAACTTGATCACATTCAGTTGAAAAACATGCAAAGAAACGAGACAAGACACCAGAATGAGATCGAGTTACTACGGGACGAAATTCGCGATAAAAATGTCGAAGTTGAACGGTTAAGGGAGAAACTGGTGGAAAATAACGCGAAAAATAATACCAGCGAAGAAGTCGAGGTAGCGTTGAAGAAGTCGCAAGAAAGGTATGAGGAATTACGCCGTGAACTTGAGACAATTAACGAAAATATGACGCGAAAGGATACAGAATGTTTACAATTGGGAACAAGTTTAAAAGATTTGAAAAGTGAGGTGAAGCAATTGGAAAATGATTTGGCCAAAATGGAGTCAGCTAAGAAAAATGTGGAGGAGATTTTGAAGAACGAGAGACAAAAACATGACGAACAAATTATAATTTTACAAGAAGACAATGAGAAAACTCGAGATAAGCTGCAGGAAGTGAAAGAAGAGTTACGCATCTTGCATACGGAAACTGACGTAACGAATGGACAGGAAATGGCAAGTTTAAAAGAAAATTTGAACGAGTGGAAGGAGAGATTACGGGAGAGTCGGGAAGAAAATGAAAAATTACATCGAAGTCGGGAAGACGTTTTGAGTCAATTCAATAAAGAGAAAAATAATCGCTTGAAATTGGAAGGAGAGTTAGGAACGTTGGAAATGGATGGGAAAAGGATGAAGGAATTAGAATCTGAGGTTTCGGTTATGAATAGTAAACTAATGGAAGCGGAGAAAATGGTTGAAGTAGAAAAAACTAGAGTTGTTGAACTGCAAAACATTGTAAAGGAAGCAGAACAAGCGAAAGAGACAAGTGAAAGTATGAATACAGAGAAGAGGATTTCTCTTGAAAAGAAGGTGGAATTGAGTGAAAACGAAATGAGGGATTTAGAAAAGAGGCTTTACGACAGCGAGAAAAAAGTCTTGTCTTTGGCAGAGGAGCTTCAAAAACGTTTACAAGTCGAACAAGAAGCATTTGGTTGGGTTGAAGGAGTAGAGAGTAAACTTTTGGAAACTGAGAAGAATTTGCTTGCATCGAAGGAAAATATTTTATCAAAATCATCAGAGCTTGATAAAGAAAAAACCAATATTCTCGATACCGTGAAGCGTCTTGGAAACTATGTTTCTAGCTTGGAAAAATCTCTGAAGGACCAGAAATCCAAGATAAATGCTTTGGAAGGACAATTGTCAGCCAAGGACAAGAAATATTGCGAGGAAAAGGAGACTACAAGAACAGATTTGGTTGAACAGTTACAGAAATCTTGCGAAGAACTTGAGGAATTAAAAGCATCTTCGACTGCTGAGTTGCAATCTTCTAAAGCTAACTTTGAGGAAACTAGGTTAAAGTTAACATCAAAAGTTATCCTGCTGCAGTCTGATATTACTGAACTAAGAGCAAAAAGCGACCAGGATATCAGCAAATTAAACACGGAACTTTTAGAGACTAGGAAAGCTTACGAGGACCTACAATCACAGAGCTCTGAAAGCATTGGTCTTGCTGAACGGATATCAGAACTAGAAGATCAGTTAGAAGAAGAAAGACTGCTGTAAGTAAACACTTTATTTAACGTGGTTATGATACATACGTCGCTAATCTCAAAGGGTACAAAAGAGTTTGCTCACCTTTGTGTATGATTTATATTAATTGTATACACACGAGTAAACTTTGAATCCGCGAACCATGTATATGCATGTATATATACTGCCCAGACGTCGCCCCAACCCCTCAAAACCGCCAGCTACGCAGGCTATTTTGAAAGTCGGCACAATTTCACTAGATAAGACGAGCCGTATATAACTCATCTTAATCCATCAAAACGCTCCCTTTTAAGAAAATGTATTTCTCATCACGACTGAGATTACCGCAGCAACTTAATTTTCTTTTTATACTGATTTGTGGTTAGCTTTATTACAGTTTTCCAATAAACTGATAATAGACTAGACTGAACACGTCCACTTTGGCAACTAAGATGTGAGAATGACGTAGGAAAGTTTCCAGTTGAAAATAATCCACTGTGGAACGTGATCAACCGTTTATGCCTCGTTTACTCCAGCAATTTTCACGGCGATGTTTATTGCTAAGATCTGATTCTGACTGATGTTATGTAATATTACCTATATTGGATAGTGAGCCTACGGTACATAATGCTGACCAAGTGGTGGCTTAACATTGATCTAAATAATAACTTTAACTATCTTTGGATAACTTTATGGTCTTTAGCTATATCTAGCAAAAATTTTTAGTTTTTTTATAAATTTTATGTTGACTTGTACACAACTTTGACCCTATTATGCGCACATATATTTTTCCCTTGACGAGTAAAATTGTCTGGCGCGATGGACAGAGTAAAATATTATATATATAAAATTTTTTTGGACACCATGCATGAAAGGTTTAGATAAAATTCCTATTCCTTCTTCGTGGTGACGTACTGAATTCCGGGAGTACTACTCGAGTTACTGCAACAAGTATTTATCTTATCTGGATTTAAGATCGCGGAAACTAAAAAATCTCTACATTAAGCACTCTGCTGTTTCTTTAACCGCTTTTGAGATAAATATGAAAGCGATGACAGCGATGCTTTCGGCTATAAAATATACAAAATTAGATGTTTATGAAAGATGCATTCCACTTGAACGTTCATTTCTCTCATAGCAGTACAAACATTACCAAAATGTGACATACTTCTGATAGTTCATGAATTAGCCTTTCTCACGATCACGAATATGGCGCCATTTTGGGGTTACTTTTTCAAAACATGTTAACGTAAGACCACTGCATAAAAGAGACTCTTTATATTTTTAAGGTAAATTTAGTTTTTAAATACCTTAGTTAATTATTCTAGAAAATTGCTTGTCATATTGATATCATGGTTTACATATATTCACACTCATTTTTGAAAAATCGAAATTATCCCAAAAATGAGGTCGTGAGAAAGGTTAATGGAAAGTTTTCGTTGCATGTTTTTCCATAAACAAGAGTTTCAATTCAGTTTGTTCCTAGAAGAACCAATGTTGCAAGTGGAGTGCTGATGTTACCAACAAAGTTTAAATTTTTGAAAAACGAAAATAGTGAGATATTTTGCTAAAAATGTCAGTTAAGGGATGCACTGCAGTACACTTGTAAACATGACCTAGGTTGTCTACAGAAAGGTGGCCACAATCTGTTGTATAGCTAACTGACACTGAAAACGCCGCAACATTTTTCTCATCTACTGTGAGATCATCACCATAATATAGTTCTTAATTAATATAAGTTCGAGTTAGAGTCTATACATTTATCAAAAGTTGCCTTGATTTGTTCTTAATGGTATACAATATCTTTCTAATCTATCTCCAGAATCAAGTCTAGTCAATATTAGTTCGTGATATACTTCATAATTGCATTTTTTCCAACCACCGCTCTTTTCCTTGGTTCAGTTTTATAACGGACACTTTCTACAACTGGACGCTGGCTCTAGCACTGATCACATCGTTGAAGTATGATTGCATGTTAACTACAGTTGCAATGATCAACCAGGTGGTGTTATCCTTAATATAACTATCAAAGCCCAGCCAGAAAACACAAAAACCAGCTTGGTGTATATAATACTATCAAACGTTTAATGAAGCTAAGAATATTTTGAATAGTAATCCATGCGAGAAGTTTTTTGGATTTTTGTTGAGCGATTTTTGACCGGCCCTGCTGTGTTCGCTATAGGAAAGGTTAACGATTCTATTCACTCATCATTTGAATTGAACCACACTGTGTTTGTGTTATTAGTACGACTTGTGTATCTATACGCCACCATTTTGCGTGGGTCGCTTTGAATTATATACACGGTATAAGGATGTGAGATTTGCGGAGTTTCCTTGGTTAGACAAGCTGGTTGTTCTCGGGAATATTGTATAGGCTGTTGGTAATATGATAAGGTCAGCGAGTATCTTATATATTTATATTGGTGTGTGTTGATAATTCGTTACTAACGCAGTGCGCAACATGCCGGCGGTGACATTCCATATATGTTACACGGTGGCGTTCATCAGTACAAACTCTCGCAAACCTTCAGCCGCCGTTTGCTATCTCAGCTTTGCTTTAGAAGCGAAAGAGCTAAGAACCACGTTGGATAACTATAACAGGGCCCCGATTTCTGTAACAGCTTTTGCGAGCTTTACAACAGATTGTAAATACGTTGCCCGTAATTAGTGCACCGAAATGGGAGACCCCTGGACAACCCTTGGCCGCACAATCTTTTTCATCACATACATTGTCTGTTCCTTGGTTCTGCCCTTTCTGTGGCCAGAAAGTCGCGCGAGACGCGGTACTCGAGACGAACGTATGTTGCCAGGGCCACATTTGCAAATAGTTTGCTACGAAACGTTTTGTCTCTTTCGTCTGTGGCGGTCTGCCTTGAGTATTCCTCGCAGGAAATTTTCTGGGTTTCTTATTAATATTTAAACAAGATAGATTACACATTCCAAGGACGGGCCCGCAGGGAGGGGGCAGGCAGCGTTGCCTTAATTACGTACGTTTTAGATGGTCTGCGTTGTTGCGCGATATTCACAGCTAGTCACTTTGGATTGTTGTGCGTCATACAAGAGGCTTGAAGCTAGCAGCGTCTGCCATCTACATGTGAGTTCTCTTGTATGATTCTGCTAATGATTCTTGTAGATGGGCAATAATCCAGACCGCCTTATCACTCGGCATCGTTTATGGCGTCGTCTACTCGGCTAGAAATCTACAAGCAAGAGCCGCAACTGATAAGCAAAACGGGACATGCTAGCTTATTAAATTGTAAATATCTAGTACTATGTTTATCTGCGCCCAACTGATCAACGTTTTTATGGCTCTTCTCTTGCCCGTGTAGACACAACGAGAAGCTAGAATCGTTGCAGAGAGATTATCTGGGTAGTACTAGCGCTGCTGCTGCTGCTGCTGCTACTGACACATCAAGTAACGTTGCCCCGGCTCATCATCAGAATGGTGTCGATCTAACCTCCGACATTTTGATACAACAACTAGAAGAACGACACGCACAAGAAATCAGTGATTTGAAGGTAAGATAAAATGATTGCTATAATAACAACAACAATAATAATAATAATAATAATGATATTAAAATTTTATAGTAATAATGGCATGTCACTATGCATGTTTTATATATTTGTACATTTGAAGTGGGCAAATCCGTCATTCATTTTCACTCCGGGATATTTCCTCCCATAATATATCGCACGCAAATCGTATGCAGCCCTGTTTCTACTTGGCAGCGCATAACTCCCTAAATTGTCCTCCGTATTAAACCGACTTATCAAAATTCCCTGCACAGACCCAGCCCACTTCGACAAACAACATCACATAATAAAGCGCCATTTTTTTTTAAATTACCGCGAACATGTATAGCATTGATGTAGCAGTAAACATTTGAACAGCTATGCAAACTGCAATAATAAGATTGTCCCTTTTTCTAACTCGTTAACATTAATAATTCTGCCCACATTCCTGAAACAATCTTTGTACTGCATGATTTCGACAACCACTTTGCTCAATTGCCTAACTTCAAAATTGCCACTCAGAAACCAATCTAGACTAATCGTTGACGGCTGGTCCTCCAAAACTCCACAATCACATCATGCAGATGTGGGCTGCATGCATGCATGAAGGCCAAGCTCTTTAGATATACAAATTCACTATGAAATATCCAGGATTTTCGTTCCCTCGCGAATAAGCTTGTTGACAAACGCCGCGTTACTCGAGATCTGACTCTCCCTGAAATGTGTTAACCTCAAATAATAATATTAGTCCCCATTTTACGTAAGACACAAGTCATAAAATTAACACCAAGAGTTCGACATTACATTTTGCACAGTATTTGTTGCATATGTTATTTCTAATGCGTTAAGTTCTTGTATTAAAATGTTTCCCTTCTGTATAACTGAGCATGACATCATTGTACATTATCACCAACCTTAGACAAGATTTTACAACATGCGTATTAATTCTGACTCCATCTTCCTTGATAATGACGCTATTTCCATTTCAATACACATTAACATCACAGTTGACTAACACGTTACAGTAGCTAGCTATTTGGGGTCAATATTTAGAATTTTGATCTGATTTCGCATTTCTATCGATATACTAACAATTAGTAATAGAAATTGTGACTTTTTTTTGTCATAACAATATTCTTATTTCAATTCACATTAATAGCAATGTTTATATAGCTCTGCACATTGTACCATGTTGTTTTCAATGACGGCATCTTAATATCGATGTCGTATTACAATTGCATGATTTTTTTCTCAGACCTGTTCAAGTCCCGATATTGAAAATTAATTGCTTTAAAAGGTCGAGACCGTATGGGATTCCTGCTATGCAAGATCTAAAATTCCTTTACTTGAATGCATATATACATACAATATTGCAATAATAAATGCTGAAGAAGTGTCAAAGGTATTTCATTTATGCAAGTTGCTTTGTCGCCTGCTCAAGTTAGTTTTCAGTGCAGCCGTTATTTGCCTATTGAGCGTATTTGAAAAGATCGCTCGCAGATTTAAAATTATTACCTTATACACCATAGTTATTGTTTCTCAAGGAGCCTATATAACCGAGACCTCTTGTCCTGTCAACAGCCACCCAGTTTGCGCAATATTATGTTCTTGCTTGCGCTCCTTGGATGGCTACAGTTGCTATGCGCGCTCGGAAAACAAAATAACAAAAAACAAGCGGCGCTCTCGCAAAAACACCTTTGAATAAATTGCGTCAGAAATTGTAGCGATACAAGTTGGGTTTTAGCTTAGACGGCGTGGTTTCCGTATTAGAACTATCTCGATATCGTCTCAATCGTCTCGACGATGCCGTGAAATAAATCAAGTCATTATAAAAGTGACCCATGCGATCAATCATGCTAAAACATTCCCAAATGATTTGAAAATGAGTAAAGTGCATGGACGGGAAAGCTGTCAATAGCACGATTGAGATGATTGCATGCGACTGCATTGAAAGCGAGGTGTCCATATTAAATCGTCTTGTTATAACTCTCTTCTACGGGATGATAGAGATGATTGCGTGTGACTATTGGAAGCCAGGTTCCTAAATAGTGGTCTGGATAAAAACTCTGCTCTATATCTATGGGACAATCCAGATAATTGCACGCGACCATTGAAGACCAGGTTTTCATATGATCGTCTGACGTCTGGATATAGAGTTCTGTTCTACTGATCTATGCGACAGTTGAGACAATTGCATGCATGCGACCATTGAAAGCTGTCGTCTTGCATGGATAAAACTCTGCTCTATTTGCAATTGAGACAATTGCATGCAATCATTGAAAACCAGGCCATGTACTCTAATCTATCTATAGGACGATTGCAACCATCGAAAGAACTCTGCTCTCTACCTTAGCCAATAATTGAGACGACTATAATGCACACGATTATTGTGAACCAGGCTTTGCATGCAGTACTGACAGTCTGGACAGAACTCGCGAAATACAGGAAATGAGTATTACTATATATATTTGTACAATGTTACATTTGATACTGTATATCCACGTCGATACGTGATATAGCCTTGTTATAATGCACCAACAACCAATTTGTTTGTGTAGTGCGTTGTCTTGAGGGCATCTTTGCGGTTTTTTCGCAAACCAATTAATCTCTGCGTCAATGTCAAATGCACGATGGCCAAATAATACCATAATCATAGAGATAAGATACCAGAATTCCTGAGACTTGCAATTCCATTGTCTGGAATTGAAATTACATGAAACAATATCATTTATAAATATGAAATCACGATGTTTCTGACACAGTGACTAAGGTACATGCCCGCTATAATATACCTGGTTCTTTATTATTAGCTGTGTTTTTGCTGTATAGGCCTATGGAATGTAGTTTTTTAACGATTTTCACACAAAACCCTTGAAAGTTAAAACAAAGCCGCATGACAGATCATAAAGCTATAGGACTCAAAAACAACACTTGTCAAAAGAGAAGCGTTCTCACAGAGATACGGTAGAAAAGGACCTTCTTTTTATAAACTCATCCCTGCTCTCATACATTTACATTCACATTTACTATGCCTGTTTGGTTTTACCTCGAGTAGCGTGGATAAAGAGCTCACGCAGGGGGCCCTCAATAGACTAGGCAATTTGAACACAAGACAACTTTACTATGCCTAACACTCAACACCAGACAATTTTAGTCGGTCTAATACCAGATAATTACAATTTCACTGACGATCTTACCCTAACACCAGACGATCTTACCCCTCACACCAGACGATCTTACCCAGATCCCCATGTCTAACACCAGACAATTTTACCCCGTCTATAACATCACAAAATTTTACTCCAACACCAGACAATTTTACTCCAACACCAGACAATTTTACTCTGTCTAACACCAGACCATTTACCCTGTTTAACACCAGGCAGTAACAATTGTAGCTACTTATCATGCACCAGACAAATTTACTCTATGCCTCTATGATCGCAAAGAGGTACCGTGTTTTCCTTCGAGAACAATTTGTATGAGTTGGTCTGTGTCGCGTATGGTTGGTGTTGATGACAGGAACATGGGGAGGAAATGTTTATGGAACACTATGCCATCTTTCTGTTGTCTGTCTACGCTTTCATCTCGAACGAGTAATTAACACTGAATTGATTTCAAAAGCAACAAACATTGGAAACAATTGGTAGTGAGGCATTGTAACGATCCGGGGTGCGTGTGAACCACCGCCAAATGTTTACATAACACATGGATATCGCCGTGCTTTTCAATGTATTTGAGGCATTCGTTGAATTACTGCAGTTGTTGAAGCATGATATCATCGTTGGTCAAGTAGATCCCATCAATGTTGATCATGGTTAAGCTGGCCATCTTAAGTGAACCAAAGCATTCTGTTCACGGTTGACAAAATACTGTCTAGGTTGTCGTTCAACTGTTCTCCATCGTTGACGTTTCGTGTTTGATCAAGATGGATAGCCATCAATATCTATCAAGTGATCAGCAAGGCTTGTTTGAACCTGAATATCGGTCATGCCTGATCGATTTCAGTCCTGGTTGATGGCACCTTGATCAATCCACAGATCAATAATGATATCTATATTGTTCTAGACATTATAAACTATAGGATAGGATAGGATAGGATAGGATAGGATAGGATAGGATAGGATAGGATAGGATAGGATAGGATAAAAACTTTA
>JAOTOK010035057.1:0-10285 GCA_025770025.1 Virgularia gustaviana
TATTATTATTATTATTATTATTATTATTATTATTATTATTATTATTATTATTATTATTATTATTATTATTATTATGAGAAGCATTTTATATGTATGTACGTCATGTTACCTTTCTTTTGGTTCCTTCTGGAGACAGAGGCTTATCATTCTTCGGAATGGCTTACTGTATTTCTTGTATGCATCTGCTTTGTCATCAACGCTGCTTTCCAATGTTGGAGGATCGTTTTGTAAGGTCAGCATCAATACCTTCATATTCACATAGTGTATTAGGTTTATTAGCAATTTGTACAACTTACAAGACTTTTTCTGAGTGCTACACCACATGCTGTAACTTTATATAATAGTGAATTTTATAAATCAGTGATCAATTCGAAACTTGCATACATGATATCGCAATCGGGAGTAGTCGAAAACTGGAAATGCTTACTCTCCGGAGCACTCGAACAGACAGCCCAACAAGGCTTTAACCTATATTCCGCGACCAGTTGCATGAGGAATATAAATAAGTTTCATATTATTAGTCTTAGTAAGGTCATTGCTTTCGTATAAGTGAAGCGTATCTTCCAGAAGGGTGCAAGAGATCAGACAAAACAATTTATGAATTCTAACGCAATTCCAATTAAATTCCAAAATCTAACAAAATAGAAGCTACAGTTGTAAAAATACGTAAGGCCCTCGACCACGGCCCCATGATTCCGGTGTTAGAAGTTTCGTTCGTTCAAGGAAGAGTTCAGAGTGAACAAAACAGTCCCATGGAAGGTTTGCAATGTTGCTTTTTTTCGCAACCGCTGTTGGTTTAAACTGTATATTGTGTCTACGAAGTTTTGTTTTTTAACAACCTTAAAAAAGTGCATATCTCAAAAATCATGGTTTTTCTAAATTTTTATATTATAATTTCATATTTTTAAATTTTATATGATTTTTATTTTAGTGACTTCTTCTTTTATGTTTCAGTGTAATTCTACACAATGTTACTCATTATCATCATAGCATACACATCCACTACCTTCATGGCAGGAAATTTTGCGTACGGAGCTGTGCCAGTAGCTAGTTCAATAGCAGTAATGCCAAAACTCCAGATATCTGCCTTATTGTTGTATGCGGCCACCTAAAAGTCACAACACAAACAGAAGCTATATGGCTGAAGCGCCTCTCGTTCACGGTCAGTGATTATTTATGTAGTTCATAAACCAAAAACACTGGCGAAGTTTTTTTCGCACTACAATGTTTTTGACGTTACGTCGCAACAGGACATGCATAATAAGACACTATTGTTCAACGTATTGGTTAAAATATTACGGTGATGACGTATTTAGAAAATTCTTGGTATTCACTTGACGCCATGGCCGTCATATATGTGTCCCCCTTCAAAGTTTTAACACTATTATGGCAGCCATATTTGTGTCCCAGTTCAAAGTTCTGCTGCTCAACAGAGCAGAAAATTGATGCAAATTTTATTTGTGAAAACCACGGATAGGGCGCAGGTCTAAGATGAGGGTATATGACGTGTCCACTTTGCAAATTTATTTCCCGTTTTGGTCTGCGACGTCATATTGCCGGGACATTATTCTCGGTCAGTAAAACGAGCAAAAACCCGTGATGTCATAGGACAATGTGGATCACATTCACACCAATTTTGATGTTTTCTTAGAAAGAAGACGACGTGACTTTTCTTATACGCACGCCATCGCCACACTATATTATCTGCCGTCTTCTTAGATCTCCCGTCCTGTTTTCTAAATCTTTCTATTAATGAATGAAGAGGAGTTTTTAAAAAAATTCGCTACTTTATATTTTTTAAAATAAAGAAAAATACCCCGAACATGCTATTATGGGTATTTGAAAACACAGCATGCAAATATAATAGGCGGGAACATGTCTGCATACAGACTCTTCAAACTGGAGATAACTGGGTTATGGGATCATGCCTTCAACCACAAGTTTGATGTTTTTGGACCGCTTAAACGATGGGGTGGTCTATATTCTGTTTCGTATAGCTAGTGGTAGAAGTTGTTCATGAGAACTAGATGAAGCAATTGATCATCAACTATATCTGTTATTACCTTGGAAAACTATTATGACCAATCCGAGCAAAAAAGCATCGAGATAAAAAGCGCCAATCATTTTAAAAATCTCATATTTATACAGCTGTACACATCACTGATAAAAGCTTGTTACCTGCTCCCTTATACAGATCACATAATCACATACCTGCTCCATAACTTCTGGGGCCATCCAACATGGCGTTCCCACAAACGTTGTCCGTTTTTCAGGTCTTGATCGATCACCATAGGAATAAAAAGGTGAACTAACTCCAAAATCTGGGAAAACAAAATTCAGAATTAAACTATAATCAACCAATTAACCACCTCCAAGCCAAAGCCAAGGATCAAAATATATTAAGCCTTTCTGCCGGCAGTCGCTATAACAGCCTCTTCTCATATAGTATCCCCTAAAAATCAGGCTCCATTAAGTTCCAAACCCTAACCAGAAGTTCCCAAAACCATGCAGGTTAACAATACTGACCCTAAACACACAGGGGTGTGGTGGAAGCAGATATAGTGTGACAATATTACTATATGTTAGACACTAAGAAAACTGCTGTTTAAAAGCTGTGTAAATTGGATAATACTTTGCTAGTAAGTAACTTTTTTCTTTCCCAAGACAGAGAGAACTACATCATCTACATTTAAATTGATTTATGCTACATAGTGAAAATTACAAACTGACAAACCCGCGACTTGGACAGTGCCATCAGTTCCCAAAAGAATATTACCAGCCTTTATATCTCTAAAGAAAACAAATTCTGTGTGTTATCTAATATGTTAGTACATTTTATTGTTATGTACAACTTTATAACTCTTACTAGTACCTAAATACAGTATTTAATAGGTACCATAGTTATAAAATTGTACAAAACGTGACCAGTTAATGTACACACCTGTGGATCAATCCATTGCTATGAAAATACTCTAAACCCTTTAAAACTTCCTTTAGCACTGTGGCAATGACAACCTCATCTAAGACACCTTGGTTTTTACCCTGTTTCATTTGATATCTCAGAACATCTAGCATGGAACCTATAAAACATACCAATATGCGAACTTTAAAGTTATATCTACATAAAACCATATGCAGCATCTATAAACTAGTAACAATCTCCTGCTCATTTTAAACCTCTTGTATTTTCCATGCTGTAGTTGTCCCATGTCAAATAAGTAAAGGAAGCCACCTAATATGATGACAAAATTTATGCATGCATTTGCTTACATGCATACAATTTTATATTGAAAAGCCCGAAAATGCAGGCACTTTCTTTTCCAGTGACCATGAAATAATTATAAAAATTATCATGATATTGTTGCTGAACTAAAAAAATATGGTTTTAACAGAAATCCTGCACATATTTAAATGTTTTATATACCTAGATAAGTCTAGTAACCACAATTTAACAAATAAGTGATCAACTGATCACACAAATCGCTATAAAATCATATAGTACGTAGCTATATAATAGGAAATGCATTACATCATTGCAATATCACTCAATGTAATAATATAGATAATGTTTAATTTTACAATCTATTAATAAATTATATATTCTGAGTTGTCAAAGGTCCATGTTGGCTATCTCCAGTTGGCAAATTATATCCCTTTTTTTGTCATGTTGAAACTAGTTGGACTGACATAGTTAATATGCAATCCTGAAAGATCCTAAAAGAAATATTCACTGGCAATATTAAACAATTATAGGTTGAGGTTTTTGGCTTTTTGTCATATATTGAATTTGGAATTATCAAGGTCGAATTAATTGTGCAGACAAGCTGAATACGAGGTTGATAAAACCTAGAAAGACCTTATTGATAAATCTGACAAAAAACAAAATTCAATAAAAAATACAAGAAAATAACAAGTATATGCTGAGAACATGGGAAGCGACACTTGCTCACACTGAAAATGCATAGTTTTTTGAAATACGGCAGCTGTTCTGTAGGTTTTGTGATAGCCAACTTTAACAGCTTTTGGTAAGCGAATCAAAATGCTAAAATTATCAAAGGTACAGTTAAGTATCACTAGATACACTAGACGTGAGCCTGATTACTCCCTAAACCGAGACCTCAATCATTCTGTGTATCAGTATATCACAAAAAATGAATTGAATATTAATTATTTAATATCATATATTATAAGAAGAAATAATAACGTACAGTAGTAACATGTTTGGAAAAAGTATGATTGGATAAAAAAACAATTTAGCAATTAACCCCATTAGTCAGATGGATTGAAATATCCTCGTATCAGACTAATATCAGACAACCTTCAGTGTTTAGGGGAAGGGTTAAACTACCTAGTGATTTTTAACATCTCATAACTTTTATCAATTTTTGTTAGTAAAAATGTCTTACCCCCATCAAGGAGTCTCATGACAATCCACAGTTCTTGTTTAACGATGAATGAAGTGAAATAATTTACTACATTTTCATGGTTGCACTGACACATTGTGCCAATCTCTTTCTGAAACATATGAAATGAAGGAATATGTAGTTAAAACCCTGTATGCAAGCTGTAGGCTCAGTACATATTAATATATACAATAGACGTTTTGTACAATTTTTGTACTTTCACTTGCAAACAATTTACTTAGGTAGCTGCTAGAGCTCAGGCTCTGTTGAGTAGCCCCTATCTTTCATTATTTGAAATGTTTTACCTCACATATAATTGATCATGTACAATATGAGGGAGTTTAACTTGCTATTAATATAATATATTATTATTAATAATATTAATATAAATACAGCAAATTGTTAATCATGTTCATGGATGGTTTAGACTTTAATTCTACCTGACAGACTACGAGATTTACATAACAACAAAGTATGAATCACTGATTTATAAAGAAAACAACATAAATAGACTCATTAGTTTTCAACACAACTGAAGCTATCAAACCTGCATTTCATCGATGCTTGCTCCACATTTTTCCAGGTCAATTCTTTTGATAGCCACTCTTTGGTTTCGCGGTTTGCAAGTTGCTGCTTGAACCACTGCGGTAGCACCATAACCTTTAAATGGACGTTAACAACGTTGATATGATTTACAGTTTAAACTGCATCATAATACATAACTTTATATCTTACCTATAACTTCTTCTAGTTCGTAATCATCTTTACAAATGGGCCATTTCTGCGAGGGAACATTTGTTGTCGCCATCTTGATCTCGGCGAATTTCCCTCCCGGATCATTAGTGTAATTGTTATTTATAGAAACATCGCGGGGGCACAATGCCGGCACGTGTCTGAGAGGTCTCACGATTAATTTCCATATCCCTCTTGATCTAACGCCGGATTTCGATTAAGCGATAATTTTCAACTAAATAAAAAATTATTTTACCCAAGCATTGTTTGACTGGCACTATATTCATTTTCGCTGGAACATTTTCGCTTAGTGATGAAAATCCGGTCAGGGAGGGCGTACATATCAATTTTCCTGGGTGTAGTTTTAAAATTAGTCCTGAACTAAACTAACTGACTAAACTGAATAACCAATCACGATATACGTGTAAACGCAGTCAAAATTCCACCACGCATATTTGTGTGCCATGATCACTGATAATACCGAATTTAATTAATCTGAAAAATAATCAATCAATCAATTATCGATCGATCGATCTCATTGCGCAGGCGCAAAGCATAGAAAGACCAATGAATTAATAGTGAAAAAAATGGAGAAAATAAGAAAAGTGCCTGGGAAGTTGATGCAAGATGGCGTCGAAACGTCGTTCAAAAATAAATATTTTATCGCTTTCATTTGTGATTACATTAAAGTCGCTCTTAATTTATGGCAGTACTTGATTTCCAGGAGCACGCCTGTATGTGTTTATTTTTTACTCACTTTGTCAAATATTTACAAGTAAAAACCCTTTTTAATTTCAACCCTAGGAAATTCAACAGCCACCGTTTCTTTCGGGGTGCCATCCGGATATAACTGTAGTTCAATGAGGATCTTGTTATCGATTGCAACATTCTGTGTGTCTACCACCATTCTTCTTTTTTAATATAATTCTTATTGAGACCAAGATTAAGCAGTGTTTCAGTAACAAAATGAAGCATAGGTTGAGGTCCACAGAGATATGCTGTTGTCTTATTCATGTCGAATTCTTTTATTGCGTCTTCTAGAGCATCAAGTGTTATTCGACCAATCTTGACTAAAAAAAAGAAAGCGCATTGACCACAAAAAATTTCCTAATTGCGAGTTCGTTAATTACTGTACTAAGTACGAAATATGAAGTTGGAAAAAACCCCTTACTTTTAGTATCCGGGACCACAGCACTCCCCTCTTGAGTTACAAAAAAATGGCAGGCAAAACTGGGACACGTCAATTCTCCCAACTCCGCCTGCAACATATTTGGTAAAATGTACATTGTCAAATAAACCATTATATGCGACTCCTTATTATAAAACAAATAAAGACCTGGGACCGGTTGTACGAAGGCCGGATAGCACTTTTTCAACGAGGATAGAGATGTTTTCAATCTTTTGATAAATTGGTCAAATTAAATTGTGAAATTACCGTTCTGCACCCATGCAGAATGAATAATAAGAACTTAAGATTAAAAAAAGCAAAACCTTGATTTGCGATAATTGATCAACAGCAATTTTCAACTGGAAAATTCGTTTTCGGCTTGATTCACTTTAAAAATAGACGTTTAAAAATGTGGCCGTGAGACAAAGAATGTGAGCGAATTTGCAACAAAATGATGTCAAAATGACGACACCGCATGGTCCAATTTCAGTCAATAGACTGAAAATCCATCTCATCTACTACGTACAAATTCGTTTCCAGTCATGAATAAACTTTTCACCACATGGCCACGTTTCCAAATGTTTAACATTGTGCTTAAAATAAACCACTAATGAACTCTTATATAAAAACACAGTAGTTTGAAAAATGATGTTTACGAATGACGTCATTCACGTGACGCTACTTAACTAAAGCCTCATATAAAGTTTGTGTTTGTTCTGGTCTTCATGCCCCTAGATTAGAACAACCTCGTACCCAGGCTGTTAGATCTCTGCTCCCGCTGCTCTTTGTCGTAGCGAAAGAGCAGCGGGAGCGAATATCTAAGAGCCTGGGTATGAGGTTGAGATCAGAATATACATACCCTAAAAATGAGCTCATCCACACTTGAGGCGCTATACAGTAAGCTCACTTTAGTGTTATCTCGTGCCAAACTATCGTGTTCCAAAGACCCTCTCACGCATTGTATCATGGAGTACAAAGGATTTATTCCCACACCACCAGCAACCAACAATAAATGGTTCGGATTTTGTGCTGAGACTGGATCGTACAAGAAATCACCACCAACTTTTAAACCAACCTGGCTTCCAACATGACACTGCAAAATAATGTACATAGAATAATTACCTGTTTAGAGATCAATGACATAGCTGAGAAGGCGACGTAAAGCTACGTGACAATTTAAAAATATATATGTAATATGTATGAAGGTACGGAAAAACAGAGTTGTTGCTGTTTTGCACTTTACATGCCGGGAAAAAGGGAATAAATTAAAAACTCTCGATACAAGTATTGGATACTATAGCCATATAGGTAAAACCATATGAAGTTTAAGCTCTCTTCCCCAGTTCAGCAATCAAACGCTTTAATTTATTTTCAACTTCTATATATCTAAAATATGATATCGAAACTAAAAATATTTACTGTTTCGGTTGTCATGCATATAACCAATTGATGTTTCGATTTAAATATCAGATTTGGGAAAGGTTATATCGTGGGCAAAAGACAGTGGAGTGTGGATTAGAGAAGCACGTCGGTTAGGGAGTTTACAATATGTAAAATGAATTCCTAATTTGGGCCGGATTAAGGGTAGGCCCAAATTTAGTCTAATTGCGCTAACCTCGAAATACAATAATTGATCACGTGGGCCTCGCGAGAGAACGGAAGAAATGGAGAACGCGCAGTATACGGACATCTTATACCGTGTAATGTGTAATGTGTAATATGTACGGCGTGCCTACGTCACAAACTTATTAAATAAGTATGTGCTAAACATGTTTTAATACGCGTGGCTCGCCTACGTCACTAATATAGGCGGTATGGAGGTAAAATCCGCGAAAACTATGATGAAATGTTCAAAACTTTGCAAGATCCTTTCTTTGATTCACCAGAAATGTAAGTCGGGCACTTGTAAGATGATAAAAATCGAACATAATTATTCATTTAATTGGCTGTTCATTGAAAACTATTATCAAATTTTACCTCTGTATGAACCCATAATGCTGGCGGATGGTCACTTCGTTTCACAGCCAAATCAACCAGACGATGTTCGTGTAATTTTCCAGGGCTAGAACACATGGAAAAGCCGCCGACCGTTTGAAGGCCTGGGATTGAAAAATCTACCCTATTTAGAGGAACGTACATAATATAGAATAAAAATAAAGATAAAAAATACCAACACACTAAAATATTGGGGTCAGTAAGTATCGAGCATTCAGTACAGGTTCGTAATTTTAAAAATAATATATGCCTTTTTTTCTTTTTGTGACAGTATAGAATATATTTTTACCATTGTCCAGCCTTAAACTTAAACCTTTTGTCAGGAATGTTAATGGTCAACTTTTTAACTGTCTTTGACAAATTCGTCACTTCAACAACAGTTCCAACAGCCTCAACCTATGAAAACGGATCAATAGGCCTTTTTCTAGCGATCAACATTGAACTGAAATTATCTAGTAATTTCTAACGCGGTTAGCGAAGGAGGAAATATTCAATTTTGTATTCAAATGTAACGTATGCGATTTCTATTGTTAACCCTTTGGGGACCAACAGGGTGTTTATAGATTTTACTCTGGCTAACGCCAGACGATTTTACACGTCAATGTGGACCCTGCTGGGACCCAAAGCGATGTGTTTGTTTCAATTCCGCAGATTATGAAATCTTACTCTATCCGATGGTGTTCAAAGGTTCTTTCATCAAAGGCTGTTCTTTCATAAACACAAAATTTTCCCTGCATAACTGCTTTAAGATTGCTTTTGCAAGTTTTGTGCCACTGCTCTAAATTCACATTTTGTGACCATTAACGCGCAGTAGCGCAGATTACGCGGGCCTTTTCGAAACAGACACAACAAACTTATGGGATATATAAGTGCACCATGAGATGTTATGTCCTAGTCATTGTAGCTTACAGTCTCTCGTGATGACGATACTGTCCGTTCTAAATGCGTGGTACCCTTGTCTGACATTTGCCTAGAGAAATAGAAATTAAATCAGAACAATGAAACATACTCCACCTACAGGTTCAAACCGTTTCCCAATTGATTCCACGTAGTCATTTTACAAATGAAAAGCTTAATGTTGTGAATTAGCCTTTCTCACGACGCCATTTTTGGGTACTTTCGATTTTTCCGAAACGAATGTAAAACATGATATCAATGTGAAAAGTAATTTTCCAGAATAAACTAAGGTATCTAAAACTATGTTGACATTAAAAATATAAAGAGTCTCCTTTATGTGGCCTCACGCTAACATGTTTTGAAAATGTCACCCAAAAATGGCGGCCATATTCGTCATCGGGAGAAAGGCTAATTGAAAACTTTTGACACTCCCATGCTATTGAATAATTGCTATTGGTGGCCATGTCCAAGAGGGGGGGTGTATATAGGAAAATTGTAATTTTTTCCAGACAAATTTTTTGACCTGGAGTAGCTCATTGGAATTGTATACTTTCAGTGCAGGCACAGCAATGTCATCTAGTGGTTGCAGGGTGGGAAAGGGAGATATTCATAACCAGGGTATCAACTTTAGATGGAGCAAGTAGTATTGAGGCTTCAAAATAGCCAAATTGGTGCATTTACTATTAACACAAAATCACGACTCCCCCCCCCTCACCTTACTTTTGTTTCTACCCAAATTCGGGCTTTTGTTAAAGGTGACCATTGTATATAACAGGCTAACAGCAAACTTATGTCAACCACTATTGGTCCTTGTTATGAGCCTCATATGTGTAAAAGAACTGACTCCATGGCCTGCGCTAAAAACAGATTAGGCCAAAAAAAAATAATATGTGGGTTTCCGGTTTCCCGACCCTATTTGGATGCCCCAATCCCGACCCTAAACTTTTTTCATTGGATCAAGCTTGTAAATGTTCCCACTTTACGGAGAAAACATAAAGAAAATGGAAATTTCTATATTTATCTTTGGATGTGGAAGCACTGACAAACATGGCGTCCGATCCAGGCAGCGTGCTTGGTGGCACCACTCTAC
>JAOTOK010035079.1:0-10368 GCA_025770025.1 Virgularia gustaviana
AATAATATCCACCAACCCAGTTACAGGGAACATTTGCAGCCTTATGTCGAGACATTGCTACATGTCAGTAAATAGCGTCTGCACCGCAGGCTAACGCCTGGGAGGCGTAGGATAGTTGGGACTTGCTAGTGATACTGGCCGCCATTAATTTGCCATGTTCCGGAAGTGATCAATGAAGTGACGTCAAAGACTCCAAACATGCTGTTTCTATTGGCTTGTTGTCAATTTTCATTGAGTCTTTGACGTCAAAATCCTCGGTAGAGCTTTAAATTGCTGACACAGCAGGGACGTGTTTTGAGCAATGGCGGGCCCGATATGGACGTTTTCAAATTTGAATTCCTTCTCTTAGACAAACGCGTTCGTTTCAATTTTGATGTTTGGCAATATATATAGCGACCATATATTTTATACTGGCAAAAACTCTTCCTTGAAATTTCGTCGTAGGGGCACTTTAATCTTTGAACATAACATTACCTAAGCTAAAATATCGATGACCCTGGCCCCTCCGGCCACCACGTTAACCATATCTCCTTAAAACGCAGAACAACCAGCCTCAGACAGGTATTGGTGCGTTTATCTGCAGTTAGCGTTCCAGTTTACTTAAGCCTGTTTTCTATATAATCGCCTCCGATGGCCGAGATATAAGAGCATGATTTTCTCGGATAGGCACATTAAGTCGTTCGCGCTTTTAGTTTGCATCGATCGTTAATGTTATGTTAGATTGTACCACGAAAGCACGTTGTGATTATTTTCCAGTGAACTCAAAAAATAACTGGAACTATACCTCCAAAGCGAGAAATGAAGCCAACTTTGGATGGCACACCCAGTCCCCCGCAAGAAACAGCTAGCGCACGGTCAAATCCTAGCGAGCATAATTCAAAACAAAGCAACACAAATATCTTTAATTTTATATTATTAACTTCCAACAAGCAACTGTTCATTAAAAAAGTACTTTTTTACGGGAAAATGTTCGAGCGTAATGGCGTGTAATTCTCGTGGACTGCCATCCAAAGACTGCGTGACTGGCTTCAACCTATCTTAGGGTATTCGCAATGGAGGTATCGTTCCAGTTCTTTTGGAGTTCACTGGTCCGTATAAACTGTATATGACAAAATCTTACAAAGTTGGGTCAGGCTTGCAATCCTACGAAATATTTTCTATTATCATTCACTTTATATTATTCTCAATTTTGGTTGGTTAATTTAGCTGCAAATAACTGCTGCAAATAATACGTCAACTGCAAATAATAGCTGCAAACAGTTCATTGAGCATGCGCATTTGATGAAAACGCGAGCCTAACTGCAAATAATACTCTGAGCATGCGCATTGCCTTCAATCATTGTAAACAATGGCGGTTCGCTTCGCTGAACTGAGTAAGGTTGATGACAGGCGGCTTTTTTGCTTGGGAGAGAAGACTTGGACAAGAAAAAGTGTCAAAAACTGCAGCGAATGTCTTTCGCCACTATTCAGAACCAAAACAAACCAACGACGGTCTAGTTAGTTAAAAAAACTTCTGTCAACGTAGTTCGTATGCAGAAACAAGAAAGATGTCCATCCTGAGTAGTAGACAAAAATAAATGAAGCTTTGTAAGTGAATGATAAAATATTTATTGAACTCGGTTTTCGCAAAATATCGTGATTTATCAGTGGCTCGCAGATCAATTATTTGCCTCTGTCTGCGGCATCGGCAAATAATTTATCTGCTCGCCACTGATAAAGCCTTGTCAATAATTAGCCTCGTCCAATAATTGTTTATTATTTATATTATTAAATTTATCAGCCGGAAAGTGTTACAAACATCTTTCTAGAACGTCGTGTGAATCAATTAACTCGAGAAATAAAGCACTGATATAATGCTTTTTCAAAACTCTAGTCATTGTACATAGTTAATTGTTTTGCTATATCTGTTTGTCATTTTTACTATAAAGTTATAAGTAAATCGCCCGCTGTTTCGCGCCTGACGCATTTTCCTTGATTTCCACGTTAGTTACCAGTCCCATGGCAAATAACCATAGGGAGCCACCTTAATTTAATTCTTGTAAAACACATTGATGTTAAAATGCGAACCGCTATGTCAACCATATAGTTTGTAAGTGAATCTCGGATAGAAAGTAACATCTTCTTGTGGAAGATGTTAAATACTGGAAGGAGAAGAAAGAAAGAGCGTTCTCTGCCACTTTTGTGATCGCCCGCGACCTCGAAACGATGTCAATTCATTCAACGTCGGCCTTTTCGAAGTTCAATTGACTTTTTAGATGTAGTGAACCAATGGGTAGGTTTCAGGTTGAGTCGTTGACTGCACACGGCGTTCAAAATACAAAAGAATCTGAGCAGAATCATTACAATCGCATAATTTGACCATTTGTCATTGTTCTATAATTTCAAGGGACCCAATAAAACTAAAAAGTCGGAATGTCTGTATTGGGAGCAATAATTAATTCATGCTTCTAGTTCTAGCATTGTTAGCTTGCTATAAATACGATTTTGAGGGCCCGCGTTCGTAATCAGTCCTAAGGTACCCAATAATAATTTGCGATGGCCCTGGATGAACCCAGTGCTGTTGACAGGTCAGAGAAGGGACAATAGATTTCCCACCTGTTGTATATCTTTAGATATGAGCGGTAGTCTACTTTATTTAAATATTATTGAACTTATTTAAACAACTTAATAAACCCACCTGCATCTTGCTTGTATAACAAAGCAAAGTATTACTATAACATAATATGTCTCAAAAGGAACAAGTAAGATTTAATTACGATTCATATAATGCGGATCAAAGGTGTCGTAATACGTTGTTGGTTTGTTCGATTTTGATATGTCTTAATCATTGAGCAGAAGGCAGCCGTATACGTACATTGTGGTGGACTATAATATAACATACGTTGTTAGTTTGCAGCTAATTTGTATCGTATAAAATATCAATAACAGCGTCTGATCATACTATGGGAACAATTTATTTGGTCCCACAAGTCATTTGGGCTCTAGTTTTAATTTGGACGTTCACTTTAACCCATGGAAATGGCCAACCGCCCGTAAAACTATTGCAACAACAGGCAAGTAACTCAAACAAAACAGTCGCAACCGTGCACCGAGAAAGTCCTTGTTTCTCCCGAGGTACAAATTGTTCGTATTGTCTCAGTGATGGAAACTGTGGATTTTGTGATACGTGTAAAGATATTTGCCATAAACCTGGCGCCGAGAACAATCCAAATTGCTCAAATTGTGCGAAATGTATCCCAGGAACACTTGCTGGACCAAGTAAGCCCAATGAATGTAGATTGGAATGGTACGTACGCTCGCTACTTTAACATTTTGTTACATCGATGTTTGTTACATTATATTCAAACTATTATGTCGTTGCAAAGCCGTTTCAAAAAATTTCGTGTAAAAAAGTAACCCCAATCCCCCTATTCACACCACGCGAATTAGCGACAAAATTCAATAAATCGTCAAGCAAGGAACAACGCGGATTTTCCCTGAGGTCACATCGTCTTTGCCACCCAGCCTCACTTTGGTGTGAAAAGCACATCTATCATCAAAATGAAGTTTCATGGTAACGAATAGCATTAGGGGAAATCCGTATGACAACCTCGCAAGCCAGGTTTTTATGCTCGAACCGCTCCTTTTCGCTTCAGCGACGTAGGAGGGGCCGGAGCATAAAACTCTAGCTTGCTAGGTTGCCCGCATAAGCCCATTTTTGGCACGGAAATATCGCTGTTTTGGTGATAATGTTTAATTAGGCTTTCGTTCTGCCCAGACAAAAATAGCCTTGAAATATCTTTATAAGAGCAGGGCCTTAGTATTGCAATTATTTAGCAATCGTTGCCAAGGTAATGCGGTACACGAATGAAGTACAGCTTTAACCCTTTCGGGTCCAACAGGGTCTTTATAGATTTTTCTCTGGCTAACGCCCGACGATTTTACTCGTCAATGTGGACCCTCGTGGACCCTAAAGGGTTAAGTAAAAAAACTTTTTAAAAATAACACCAGTTACACAATAATATGAGTGTGCTCAAAACATCGGTAAAAATATTGATTCGAGTTTCTTATAATGGCCGCCTTTAAAATATGACAGCAGGAGTCTTTACAAATCTTGATAACTTTTGTTGTTCTCTTAGGTTTTATTACGAGAAATGCCCCGAGGTAGTCAATGAACAGAAAACTGTATATGTGGAAATTGCTCTTTATCTGGTTAACATACATTCGGTTGATCTGAAATCTGGCACATTTCACGCTGACTTTTATCTCTACTTTAAAGGTAAGGTAAAGTGAAAAATATTGTAGATGAAAATAATTTGTTTAGACTTGTAAATTAATTGTTTTTCAATAATCAATGGGGACCGAAAAAGACATTCTTTGTCTATCGGTATAGACGCTTTTATTGTCTCTCCCAGGAAAACTATAGAAATTCGTAGGTCGCATTAAATGAGAATTGATTGTTGCCCAAATTGGCCAAAGGTCATTTCTGTTGAGGGATATTACAATACTGTTACGGAAGAGAGCCCCACACTGGGTTTTACACTCCATACAGCTGATCTGAAAGATGACGTCACATCAGAGTATTTGCAAACGAGTGCCTTTGCACCAGCAACTCTGTTGTCTGTTTTATTTATTTATTTTCCTCTTTACAGTGAGTTATTCACGGCACAAATACCTGCAGTTTACTACGCCCAAACAGCTATAAATAATTAGCCTGAAAAAATAGCTACTGCTATCTGTGAGTACTTCAAGCATGGAACGCACCATAAAAGTATATGGGTGAGGTTACTGGTTCGAGTGTCACTGTAGAGTCAACTATACTTTCACTGACGGAAGAGTCAAAACTTGAACACTATCTAAATTAATTTAATAATTATTTCTGAAGTTATCGGAGCTGCTATAACAGCGCTATTACGCCATAGAGATTGCTATCTGAGGGCCTGCTTCTCAGACTAGGTCGGAAGGACATTCGGTTATTCCAATATTTTCATCTGACGTCATCCCTTCAGTGCATAATCCTTTTTGCGACGTTTCTTCATATCTCATGATTGGAGACTAGAAACGGTTTTGTTACTCATGTCGTTGCCGACAGTGATTTAAGGGAAATACTATTGTTACTGTAATATTCGAGATGTATCCGTCATATTTTGTAGTTCCTGATGGTCAAACAAAATATACCAAACAGAGATGCAAAGATGGACCAAAAGGAGCTTGTTTTGAATTAGTTAACGCCGCTGGTCAACCCGAGGTATGTCTGTCTATTTGATGCCTATTCAAATAAATTATTTAACTACTTAATTAAACCTTTAATAATGGACCTTTTTCATTAAAAATGGCATCAAGTGGGGAAAAAGTGATGTTACACGCAATTTGATTGGTTTGCATTTTTGACGAGCCAATAACATTGCGTGTAACATCAGGTTTTCCGCACTTGACCTGATTATTAAAAAGGTCTATTGCATCTTAAGATCATTAAAAAGGAAAGGATATAGGTTAATTTGTATTATGGCGAAGCTATTTACTGCTTTTGTATGTGAGATTTGAGAAACGTTTTATGCATCTTGTCTTATAATAAAGTACTACCGTTGCACCGGGCATGTTACACGGTTTGACGAAAATTGGCACCGGGTAACACGATAACTCTGCATTTAAACACGTGCATATATTACAGATTCTGATGCGTCGATTCTGGATTCCTAGCTCTTGATTCTGTATCCCGTCCATGAAATATAGATTCCTAGCTTTGGAATCCTGAGCGCATCCATGAAATCTGGAATTCTTAGCTCTCCATGGATTCGCAATCCTACCCTTGAAATCTGGATTCCTAGCTCTAGACTCTGGATTACATGAATGAAATATGGAGTTCTAGCTCTGGATCCCTGATCCCATCCATGAAATCATGATTCCTAGATCTGGATTCCTGACCCCATTCTTGAAATTTTTATTCCTAGCTTTGGATTCTTGAACTCATTCTTGAAATCTGTATTCCTTCCTGATCCAATTCATGAAATCTGGAATGGACTCCTGATTCCATTTTCGAAATCTATATTCCTAGCTTTGGATCCCTGATCCCATCCTTGAAATCTAGATTCCTAACTTTAGATTCCTGATTATCCCATCCTTGAAATCTGCATTGTTACCTTTGGATTCCTGATCCCATCCTTGAAATTTATTAATCTATTACCTTACGACTGGTTTCGGATTCCCTCGATACATGGTAGTCACTTTTAACGTATTTCTCTTCAGGTTTCCAGTCATGAAGGCAAATACTTTAGAGTGAAGTCAACCTTCAATTTTGCTGCTGATTTAAAAGATTATCCGTACGTAACAATTGTTAACGTAGGGGACCTAAGTTTCACGTTTACAGCAAGCGTAATATGACATTAATTGCTTCCAAAAAGACATATCAAATTTTAACTGGGTGTCTATGTTTGGGGGTAATTTGGTCACCACTAATAATAACATAACTTTAGTTGGTATTGTCAGAAGGAAAAAATTTGGGTGATTCTTATGAGACACCGTGTCGAACAAACCTCGAACGCCTCTCAAACGAAGCAGGGCAAGGACTTTTTACAAGCTTTATGCATTTAATTAAACGATACGGCCTCAACAGGCAACAACAAAATGACTGGATCAAATTTCCTTGCAATTATTTATTATTATATTTGTAAGGGAGCGGAATCTCTTCTATGGAGGATTGCTTAGATAGATGTTTTTTCCCCAAGGTTTGACAATCAAACATTACAGATTGTTATTCAGGACATGGAAATGGCTGCAAAAGAATTACGGTGGAAACTTCTGCAAGTAAGACTCACAATGTAGATTATTAAAACAACATAAAATTATGTATGTAATGCTGTATTTTAACATATAATGAAATACATTTTTTATCAAAATGTATCAGCAAAATAATTAATTCAGTCGTGCTTTGGGAATTAATTAATTAGTCAAATGTATGTATAGGTAATGCTGCAGAGCTTCCCAAACGTCATCGTCCCCAACGTAAACTTTAGACAAGAAGAATTTAATGTTACTATGAGACAACAAGGTTTCGTCGACATAGCATAGTGCTATGGCTTTTGCATGCTTCTCTCGATCGATTGTTTTGTGAAATTGTTCAAATCCAAAGGTTTTGGTGAATTTTTGGATTGAATTGTAAAATCCAACAGTAAAATGCTCAACTAACAGGCTAAAGCGAGTCGCGGCGTTATCGGCCGAATTATTTTTTCAGCAAAATCTCTGTCACCACCAAGTTGGCAACTTTAGGAGAATATCTAACAAGTTTTCCACAATTAAAAATAATATTATGTATCTGCAAATATTTTAAAAGGAGGTAGGAAGTTCAGGACATTCTGCCGTAGAAAATTTCCAACGTAACGTCTTATATATTTCTCTTAGAGAGACGCGGATTCTTTTACTCAAGATTTTAAATTCCGTAGTGGTGTATCGCCTATTCTAAATTACACTGGATGGCTATTTGACACAAATTCCTGGTCACAGATGGTGTATGAGAGGTAAGATTCATACCGACAGCATGCAGTTATGAACCTTATGAAGCATTTTTGAGTAATTCTGAGTAGTCCACGTACTAAGTCTTCAGCAGCATTGAATATGATTAAATAAACATTAGACAATTAAAACAACCAAACAACAGAATGGGATGGGATCCCTAAACTTTTAATTTTCAGAGGAAAATGTGTGTTGCGGTCGAAGCTTGATATAACTAAGAACCTTGCAACAAGTCTATCGCGACCTTGTTTCAGCTTCTGTAATTTCCGGTGTGTACAATGCTTTTAGTTTGTTTTAGAATTTATTTTCTCCCTTTAGATACAATCCTTTTCTCGATCAAGGCGTTTCCAGATACGAGTTTTTCTTCCATATGAAGAGACATAAGCGGGCATCATTCTTCAAGATATTTCTTCCACCGCTTTTCATCGTTCTAGTTGTAAGTGGGAAAGTGTGTTCACGAATACTTGCATTTTCACAGTTGATATAAAGGCTGTGCGTCCCATGTAGAACACAAACGCCGTTATTGATTCTTGAAACAAAAGCTCGAGCCCAAGCTGACCTCACGGGAAACCCAAGGGTTACATAGAATCTATCTATTGTTAAAATGAAAAGGAATTTTCACACGGTATATATAGCTATAGTTGCCAAGATATGGCATCTGTAAGTAGCACAATACCAGTGGCAGTGTACTATTGCAAATGATGTAAATGCATTCTGTTTCTCTTCGTTATACATTCCTCTATAGTTAAAAAAGATATTTCCTCGTTTATTTTCTCTTCTCATTGGATTACCTTGCTTATTGAGCTACTATTGATCTCATTGTAATTCGAATAAAATTATTACGTTATTGATTCAGAGTATCTATGACGTGGCGAGGTAGTACGTACAGTGTTCCTTCATAAAATATCACCTCATAAAAAAATTCTTTTTATCAGGGCTTAAAATATTCACGAGACCAGTTTAAGATCGCTTTTGAAAATAATTATCGTCTCAACTACGATTCTCAATACTGTGTTAGGATCACACGTCTTACACTTGCAAAGAAGACCATTCAAAATATTAAAATTATACTTTTTTAAGTCAGCCTGTCCTGAATAGCATATATATTACTGTTACCTATTCTAGGTTTGTTTTTCGTTTTCCATTCCGCCGAAGGATTCTTCCATGAGGCTGTGGATTGATGGGTATGTTTATAGTCTTTATAAAGCTTTTGATATGAGCTTTAAAACACTTTCATAAGTTTTAAGTAAATATTATTAATGGATATAACATGATCTATGCATGGTTTTTACAGAAAGCAAATAGGTTACAATATGTACAAAAACCTGTTTCACTTTCCCATAATAATGAGACTATAGGACGATTCAATGTATGTATGGGGAATCTAGAAGTTAAGCCGGGAGAACTAGTTTATGCACTTTAATAATGGTTTCGGCTTTCTTTTTAGATCTCTTTTAATTTCTGCAGTGATGTTTCATGCTACTACGGGCGAGCAAACTCCTGACTCACAGGTCAGTCACTGATACGTCTTTCTCAAGTGGCTGGGTGGTAAGGTCCAGGGGCGGTAGAGTGGCGGACGCGGTATGGTGGTTGGCGGCGGTGTATAGGGGCGTCGTTATAAATAGAATGAGAAGAGTGTCTCATTTTGAAAAAAACTTTAATAATTTTTTCACTTTAATTCAATAACATTGGATTTTGTACTGTTGCAGTTTTAAGATATGAGTATCCAACCCTGGGTCCAAACTTTAGATTGGGCTTCACTAGAGGGTAATTGTACTCGTGATTAGTAATCGTGATTGTACCATCGGAGGAATATTTAAAGCGGGGATAAAAATTATATCATCATAACCAGAAACTTCTTGTCAATTCCCCGTCCAAAAGTTTAGGTTTCGGATGTGGAACAAACACGAAGATTCCGACACCCAGTTGCTGGATCACACCCAATATTGTTGCTATGACAACCGGCGCCAGGCCTCTAGAAAAGCACTTGATGCAAAATACCAACTGGTTACCAGCTGCCCTTATTGTAGCTTTCTCATTCAATCTTGAGAATCACGGACCCCACGTTGCACGTTTCAAGTTCTATCTAGTAGATTTTGGATCCCAAACCCTGCATGGTTGCGGAATCCCGGTATATGTGAACCGCAAACTGGGTCCCGGAATCCGCATGTTGCGTACCCAGATTGTATTTCGGCTTCCAATTTGTGGGTTTCGATTTTTGTTTCTTTGTACAAACAATCACGATTCTGGACAGTTGTGACAGGTGCACGGTCCATTTGTATGAGAATTGTTGACAATAAAGTCATGTCTGCCCGGGGTAACTTTTTAAGATGGGATCGACAGTGTTAAGACTTTTATGATATTCCCTAGGACAGCTAAAGTTTCCTTCAGGTTGAGTGGTTCAGGTTTTTCCCCAAAATAAAAATCATCTTCTTGCAAACTTTTCGGAGTTTTCTTTTTTCTAGTTTTATTAAATTGCCGGCTGGTAATGGGTTTTAAGCTGCACAAGGCTCACATTCTATTTGATTTTTTATTTATTTCTTTCGTGCGTTTAGGAATTAACCTTGGCCGATTCGTTCATGGTTGGCGTTTATGGTTTCATCTTCGCCTCGTTCATTGTTACAATTATAATGTTGCGATTACAGCGTGATAATTATCTGTATTTTGCTGCCACGTTCTACAGTCATACGGAATGGTTGGTAAGTGACAAATGAGTAGGTTATATTGAACGTCTAGTGAGTGAAAACAACTCTGAAATTTTGTTCTTTCGATTTAACCCATTGACGGCCAGGCCTTTCCCGTTGACGAGTAAAATCGTCTGACGTTAGCCAGAGTAAAATACTAAAGACCGCTGTTTGCTGTCAAAGAGTTAACAAGATA
>JAOTOK010035079.1:10468-21373 GCA_025770025.1 Virgularia gustaviana
GTTTTTAACCCATTGACGTCCAGGCCTTCCCAGTTGACGAGTAAAATCGTCTGGCGTAAGCCAGAGTAAAATACTAAAGACCGCTGTTTGCTGTCAAAGAGTTAACAAGATAGTTTTTAACCCATTGACGTCCAGGCCTTCCCAGTTGACGAGTAAAATCGTCTGGCGTAAGCCAGAGTAAAATACTAAGACCGCTGTTTGCTGTCAAAGAGTTAACAAGATAATTTTTAACCCATTGACGTCCAGGCCTTCCCAGTTGACGAGTAAAATCGTCTGGCGTTAGCCAGAGTAAAATACTCTGGCGTTAGCCAGAGTAAAATACTAAGACCGCTGTTTGCTGTCAAAGAGTTAATAAGATAATTTTTAACCCATTGACGTCCAGGCCTTCCCAGTTGACGAGTAAAATCGTCTGGCGTTAGCCAGAGTAAAATACTAAAGAACGCTGTTTGCTGTCAAAGGGTTAAAATTTATTCATTTTTGCAGGTGTGGTTTACTGGGCCAACATTTTTCTTTCTACTCTACTATATGAGGTTTTCACTGCACCATGTTCTTGTGAGCGAAGTTGTCGTTAGCATTTGTGCCCTATCTTTCAAATTGTGCTTCTCTTATTCAAAGTAAGTTAGCAAATGGTTAAATATGACCGGCCAGGATTAATTGTATAGAAAATATACAAATCATACGAGAAATATACTTACATTAACGTTAAAATTTGTCTACGCAGGACCAAGTTCTTCAAGTTCACATCCATCGACAAGATACTAGAAAAACATAGATGTACCACGATCCCTGAGCAATATAAAACAAATTCTGGCAGCGATCTATTGTTTGCGCGGTCAGAGGAGCAGGGTCGATCATGTGATGGCTATCAGAAAGTGTCGCAGAATGAGGTAATCAGACGATTCTATTACTTTATATAATATTTAAAAATACTATTGAGAAACTTTATATTTATAAATACCATGATAAATAGCAGAGAAATGAAAGACGAAATTATGAGAAAACTATATGAAGGTAAATGAAGAAGAAACTATGTAGAAATATTATAACACTGGGTGGATGACATCAGCTTTAGTTCTCACTATGAAAATAGACTTATTTTTTCGTTTTGTCACTAATCATAGCAGATGTTAACAACTGTCAGATGAGTGTCTGCCGAAATACATGTTGTTTAACTATTATACCGTAATTATAATATTTCTATATAGTTTCTTATTCCCTTACCTTCATAGTTTTCTTATAATTTCATCTTCCATTTCTCTACCATTTACCATGGTATCTACGTTTCTCAATAGTATTTTTACCATGTTACCACGACAAAATCTTTATTTTATATATTATAATATTGCCTGTGCAAGTGTCGGATTTTTATACTTACAGTGGAATATGTGAACAACATAATGTAAAACCATGATTTACCTTTTTAGAAAAAACCATATTCAAATATTAATTATTTACTGTTAAAGTTTTGGATGTGACAACAATTGTGACGTCCGATGTGACGTCAACTGCCAAAATTTCCCTCTTGTACTGTGACGTCATGTACTGTGCCAAAATTTAATGGTAAATTAATTCATGAAGATGGGCATTTTTAAAAATAAATTATTGAAAGCGGTTCAGTCACTTGTATGCTGATGGTAATTTGCTCGTGTACTTTTCTAAACCTGATGTAGTTCAGTGACCAGTTTTATTTGAACAATATTTGAATAAAAAAGCGAGACTAAAGCCCGTTTCCACTGCCACAGTACCTTACCGTACCCCAGCGATTTCTCTGTGTGATAGTCATTAGCTAGTATTGCTCTGGTTCTCATGAAACAATGAATACGTTACGTTCCGCCACGATATGGTTGACATGGAAAACAACCCTAAAGGTAGTAAACTTTGAGACCACGTATTGGCTTCAGCAAATATTTTCGAATTGTCACAAATTTTGTAATATTAATTTTTTGGTCAATCAGGGATGTCATCGATTTTACCACCATCTTGTTTTAAATATAGGTATGTGTATAAGTAGGCAATTACCAGCCGCATTTTTCCCGTAAACCCTTGCAACCCCCGGCCTCCAATCGATCACTCGCAATACTTGACAATGATAATGCTAACCGCACTGCAGTCGGTATATATTCTTTCCTCAATTAGAAGATCAGATAGCACGTTTAAACAAGCAGGAATTAAGACCACATCCAGCATGCCCCCTACTCGCGCTCTAAAAGTGCAAGCCCGTATAATCTGACAATTAGAACAGAATTTGCGGCCTAAGAAATACCTGCTTATTTTAGTTTCTCTTTCAGGACGTGTCGTCGGGTGCTATAAGTGCATTTCAACGATCAAGGACGTGCTTTCCGGGAAAAACAGAAGAAAGTGAAGATCTATGTCCAAAGCGAAAAACCTTTCCATGCAGCGAAACGTGAATCGTTAGTTGCTTCATATTAACACTAATTCTATTGTTTTTAAAGTGTTAGGACATATATACTATATAGTCTAAGGTTAATAATTTATAATAATGTGTAATCATTGATATAAGATATAGCAATATGTATGTATTGCTATCTATCATAAAGTTTGGATTTTCTTGCAACCTTGAACAAAAGACGTATTTAAAAGTGCCAATAGCAGAAGTGTTGAAAGGACGAACAATAATGACGTATAATGACAATGGATGGCATTTCCGCAATGCATTTGCAATTGTATCAAAAGAAGCTCGTTGTCAATTGCACGCTATACACATATAGACTATATAGTGTATTATTTTTTGTACCATAAGAGTTGAGAAAGTTTTACTTAAAGGTCATGTCCAGTCCAGCATTTCGGCGAGGCTATAGCCTTTGCTTTTCGTCGAAAAGTGGCAAGGTTATAGCCTTCGCTTTTTGTCGAAAAATGCCCATTTTTGAGCATTTTGGTAAGTCTATAACCTTTGCTTTTTGTCGAAAAATGGTCGACCATTTTTTAGCATTTTGGTAAGGCTATAGCCTTTGCTTTTTGTCGAAAACTGGTCATTTTTGAGCTGTTTGGTAAGGCTATAGCCTTTGCTTTTTGTCGAAAAACGGCCATTTTTGAGCTTTTTGGTAAGGCTATAGACTTTGCTTTTTGTCGAAAATGCCCATTTTTGAGCATTTTGGTAAGGCTATAGCCTTTGCTTTTTCTCGAAAAATGACCATTTTGAGCATTTTGGTAGGGCTATAGCCTTTGCTTGTCGAAAAATGGTCGACCATTTTTGAGCTTTTTGGTAGGGCTATAGCCTTTGGTTTTGGTCAAAAAATGGCCATTTTTGAGCTTTTTCGTAAGGCTATAGCCTTTGCTTTTGGTAAAAAAATGGGCATTTGTAACCATTTTGATAAGGCTGTAGTCTTTGGTTTTGGTCGAAAAACGGTCATTTTTGGCCATTTTGGTAGGGATAGAGCCTTCGGTTTTGTCGAAAAATGAGTTTTTTGGCTCGCATATATTCTCGTCGTTTCCACTCATCACTGTTTTTGTAAACTAAACGCTAAATGTCTTGGATTACTGTTCAATTACATATTATTGTCTTGGGCTATCTGGTAGGTCGCTCAAGAATATAATTTGACATATAACGAAAGAGTGGGATAGTGCTCCTCGAATGTTACTATTTACCTCATTTTTGGTCGAAAAATGGCCATTATAGTCCATTTTGGTTAGGGTATAGCTATAACCTTGGCGTTTTTCATTGGAAAATGGTCATTTTTGAGCTTTTTGGTAAGTCTATAGCCTTTGCTTTTTGTCGAAAAATGGCCATTTTTGAGCATATTGGTAAGGCTATAGCCTTTGCTTTTTGTCGAAAATGGTCTTCTTTGAGCTTTTTGGTAAGGCTATTATTATAAAGCTTTATTTGCATGACCCAATTACAGGTATTGCTAAGCATACTAGAAAGTACATAATATGAAATAACTATAACTATTACATTAAAATATTATAGGTATACTAGATATAGTACATAATATGATATAACTATAACTATTACATTGAAGCATTATAAGCATACTAGATGGTACATAATATGGTATAACTGTATAACTATTACATGAATATATTAGAACAAAGACAAATAAAATAAAATAAAGAAAAAAAAACTTAATGGTAAGCTATGACTATAGTGTAGTTCATTTCTTTTGTGTTTTAATTATAGTATGAATTTTTATAATATCGATATTAATGACATTTGTCTCTGATATTAAAGCATTGTGAAATGAAATTAGAAAATAGATTTGTTAATACAGGATCTGTACTAGATATGATATGTATTAACAAATCTTCTTTTGATTTTTTGGTAAGATTCAGTTGAAAAATGTTTTTCAATATATTATTAGAATTGCTTCTTAAATTATTATATTTTGGGCATTCAAAGGCAAAATGGAACTCATTCTCAATTGAGCCCATGTTGCAGTTCTTACAGATTCTTTCTTCTTGTGGTATTTGTTGGTATCTACCATATTCAATTTGTAGTTTATGATTACTTATTCTAAATTTTGAGTATGTTCGTCTTTGGGAGGGGCTTTTGATATTGGTTAAGTATTCTTCTTGTTTGTATTGTTTTTTGAATTGGTTATAGAATGAAAGTTTTGAGGAATGTTTCAATTGTTCTTTCCATGATGTGATGTAATTGTCTTTAGTTTTTTCAATTATGGTATTGATTGTTGTATCAGGTAGTATTTCTGACAGATGAACTGGTTCATTGAGGTCAGGAAAGTGTCTTTGTAATAAAGTTGTTATTTTTGAATAAAAAGAGCTTTTTTCATTCATATAAAGCTCTTTGGAGCATGAAAGTGCTTGTTTTACATATGATGAATCTGGTTGTTTGTAGATATTCGTAATATAATTTAAGATTCTTTTTATTATTGTTACAGCTAATGGGAATCTTCCAAGTTCACCTCGAGTTGCAATGTTGCTTGCTTTTCTGTTTACACCCAAATATAATTTACAAAATTTTAAATGTATTTTTTCAGACCAGGTTTTGTCCCATTTTGTAAAGTCATTGTCGAGATAATATGCACCCCATACTTCTGAATTATAGAGTAATATCGGGGAAATTATGCCGTCAAAGATTTTGCATGCTAGTTTGGGTGGTAGATGGTAGAGGTCAATCTGTTTGTGAATTTTGTATAAAGCATGTATTGCTTTTTCACTTAATTGCTTGTTAGCAATTTCAAATTTTGTATTTGGTGTTAATTTTATACCCAAGTAAGTGTATTCATCTGTGATGTGTACTGATTTATTTCCAATATGAAATTGAATGTTTTGTTGTTTAGACTTGTGTTTTTGTAGAATCATTACTTTAGTTTTTTTGAAATTGATTTCTAATAACCATGTTTTACTCCATGTGTTGAGTGTATTTAGGCAATTTTGAAGCCCGTTTTTCGATCTCGATAATATTACCAAATCATCTGCGTATAGAAGACTACTTATCATAGTGTTATTTGGTAATACTA
The DNA here is from genome assembly GCA_025770025.1 of Virgularia gustaviana. NCBI lineage: Eukaryota > Metazoa > Cnidaria > Anthozoa > Scleralcyonacea > Virgulariidae > Virgularia > Virgularia gustaviana. Next base: position 15,907 of record JAOTOK010035079.1, read on the forward strand.
GGGGATCAGAAATCGTTTTTTCAAATAGTTTTGGTAATTCATTAATGTAAAGATTGAATAGAATCGGACTTAAGACACATCCCTGACGGACTCCTTTACTGTATGAGAAGAAAGAGGACCTATGATCTCCGAGTTTTATTGCACATTTTGTATTTGTATATAGGTTTTTAATCAGATCATAAAATCTCCCACCTATTTTGTTTTCCAGTAATTTTAGAAATAGTCCTTCATGCCAGATAGAGTCAAAAGCTTTTTTGAAGTCGACAAAACAAGCATATATTTTTTCTTTGTTATGTTGTTTTACATATTTGTCATGCAGTGTTTTTAGTGTTAGTATATGATCAGCTGTCCTGTTACCTGGCATGAAGCCTATTTGTGAGGGATGAATAATGTTTTCTTCCAGCGTATAATTCATTAGCCTATTTTGTAAAATTGAGCAGAAGAATTTTCCTAAGGAGCTTGATACACATATTCCTCTGTAATTATTGGGATCTCTCCTACTTCCCGATTTGAAGATAGGGGTGATGAGACCTTCACACCATAATGATGGGAAGATTCCCGATTTTATAATCATATTGAACATTTTAGTAAATCCTTGAGTTAAAATATCTATACTAGATTTTATCATTTCATTTTTAATTTTATCTGAATATGTAGCTTTATTTAGTTTTAACTTCTTTGCTGTGATAAAAACTTCTTGTTCATTTATTTCTGTATCAAGCATGTTATGTTGGTCTTTGATTTTTTCTTCGTGTTTAAGATTTTTAATAATTTGCTCATGTTCTAGGGATAGAATATGTTTGCAGTGTAGTTTTGAGAAGTGGTTTAGCCATTCTTCACCTTTAGGGTTATTATTGAAGTTTGTACTATTAATTTCTAGTTCTTCTGAGCTGTTTTGGAGTGATTTCCAGAAGGATTTTCCACAGCCTTCAGCAGCTTTTTCTAGTTCAATTAGTTTCTCATTTTGAAAGTTGTTTCGTTTAATTTGTAAGGTATCTTTGTAAATTTTAAGTGCAGTGTGGTAGTCATTTCTAATAGTTAGATTTGTTGGGTCTCTATGCTTTTTGTTGGCAAGTTTACGCAGTTCATGTCTTTTAAAGCGACATTCCTTGTCAAACCATTTTTTGTTTAATACATTATTTATTTTTCTTCTAATCTTCTTTTTTTTAATTATTAGAGATTTTTTGGATGCATCTATTAAGATATTTTGAAATTGATTTACACATTCATTTACTCCCTTATGGTCATTACTGAATGTGGTTTGAGTAAATCGATTTAGTTTTTCTTGAAATTCAGGGGATTTTAGTGTTTCCCTGAATATTGTTTTTGAATTGTCTGCCCATTCAAATTGAGGTTGTAATTTATGTAAAGGAGTCCGTCCGGGCGAATCATTTACATATTCAAATGTTGTATTATTAATGTCAATCCATGCAATTATTTGGCTGTGGTCTGATAAATAGGTTGGTGGCATTACAACAAAATGGTTAATATTGTGAAACAAATCTTGATCACATATCATGTAATCTATGGTACTTGTACCATTTTTACTGTGGAATGTTGGTCTGCCTAGAGAATCACCTTTTGTTCTCCCATTTAGGATTCTCATGTCGGTGTTTTTGCATAGATTAATTAATTGTATCCCATGGTTATTTATATAATTATCAAAGTTTTGTCTGGTGTTTGGTTGAAGGCTGTTATCACTTAGATCGTTAATTAAATTGTTTCCCTCTTTGGAGACAAAATCTTCAAGAGTGGCAGTTCTTCCATTTAAATCACCAAGCAATACTATATTGCCTTTTGAACCAAAGTTAATTAGGTCATTTTCTATATCATCAAATATTTCATTTTCAAAATAAGGTGATTTTTCTGGTGGTATATATGCACCACATATATACAAGTCTTTTTTGTTTTTGAGTATTTCTTTTGAGATTTTACACCAAATGTAATTCTTAGATTTTTTCATTAATGTAACATATTTTTCTAATTTTGTTTTAATTAACAATGCAATTCCACCTGGTATTCGACTTTTATGTGGAACATTAGGATCAGAGACAAATGATGTAAAACCTGGAATATCAATATTTTCATTACTCCATGTTTCAGTTAGAAACATGATGTCTGTCATCATAGTATTGCTAGTAAAGTCCTTGATTTTGGTTTTATCACCAAGCACTTTATTGAAAACTCCATGGATATTCCATGTACTAATTGTTATGTTATTAGGCATCTTATTGGATTTTTATGAGGGATTTCTTGATGTTATTTGTAGAGAAAGACTAAATTTCATTAATTGAGTAATTAAGTAAGTATATGTTATATATGTTAATAGTATTATTAGCTAAATAGTAATATAGAATTCCTAGTGTAGAAATATACTAGTAGTAAATTGTTACCTTTATTAAATAATCTTAGTTATTAACATACCGAGTGTGGAGCAGTTTTATTAGTTGAACCATCTCGCTTGGTATTGATCCTTCTGGTTTGGTAGTTTTTTCTTCTTTTTCATGTGCATATCTTGAATTCAGGTGGAAAGGTGTAGTGTTGTGAACTAGGTGGTTTGTATAAAGGGAATTCAATGGATGGGTAAAGGGGGGAGGGTATTTGTTGGGGTTGTTCGGGTAGAAGCCAGTGAAGTTTGGGTTCCTTGGAGCATTGGTTTGGTGGTCAGGTTGTAATATGGGTCTGCGTGGGTGGTGGTGATTCTTCGAGGAGTGGTTATTTGGCACTTTGGAGCTGGATGGCACGACTTTAAAGAATGCTCTTTTAAGGTTCTGAGCAAATCTTTTAACACCAACTTCATTTAGATGTTTTTTGTCTCTCAGATCTTGGCTTGTGATCTTTTCATGATTTACTACGGTGATGTTGGGATGATTAGTGAATTCTTTTTCCAAGGATTCGTTGATGTTGTTGATTCGTTTGTTGATGTTATCTTTTCTGGGTAAGAGACTCGAGAGGATTATCTTACTTTCAGGATGTTTTTCAGTAATGGCTGTTGTTGCATTTTTGAATTTCTGTATCATTTCTTCATCTTGGTGAGTTGATTCTAGGTCATTTGTTCCATTGTGCAAGATGAAGGTTTGAGGCGAAGTAAATACGTTTTGGTTCATGACATTGTTCACATCAGTTAGTTTTGGACATCTGATGTATTTGGTCCTTGATCCAGGGCATAACAGGCCTGGCTTGATGTCCCGACCATTACTATCACATATGATGATCGTTTCATGGTTGTGAGTTGTGTTGTCATTCATTGGTGTCGCTTTTCTGTTATTCAGGGAGTTGCTTTCTTGTTCATTTTCATTTCTACAGATAGTATCTTCTTCTGCTAGAGGTTGGAAGTTGTTTGAGGTGGGTAGTGGGGTTTCTAAGGTGACTTCACTGGTGTTGTCTGTGAGTGTTTCTTCATTCTTGTTGTCATGATTCTGCAATGTTACTTGGAATAGTAAATCTGAGTATTTCTTATGAAGCTCTTTGTGTTTCATTTGAAGATTTTTAATTTGCTCATCGCTTTGAAATTGTTTTAAAGTTAAGTTACTTATTTGTTCCTGGTGATTTTCCTTGTCTGTTTTTAGCTGTGATAGTTCATTTGTTAGGATCACTATTTTCTCATCTCTGTTCTGAATTAAGGTCTTTAAATCGTCAATACTTGCTTGTGTTGCTTGTTTGAATAGGACGTAATCAGCTTCGAGCGAAGATAGGCTGTTTTTCATATCAACATGTGTTTCATCTGAGTCTGATGGGTTGCTGCATGATTCATCATTATCTTGGTGGGTTTTCTCTTCATTGGGTGTGATTTGAGTTGGATTTGGATTTCTCTGATTTTTAATCATTGTGTCTAAGAATGGTTGGAGATCTTTATAGTCGCATTCGTAGTCGTGTAAAGGTCGGAGTTGATGAGTTCAAGCAGTATTGGAAATTCTTGTTTGCTCCATTCCTTGAAGAATTTACCTTGCACTTGAATTCTCTATAGCCTTTGCTTTTTGTCGAAAAATGCCCATTCTTGAGCTTTTTGGCAAGGTTATAGCCTTCGCTTTTTGTCGAAAAATGCCCATTTTAGAGCATTTTCGTAAGGCTATAGCCTTTGCTTTTTCTCGAAAAATGCCTATTTTTGAGCATTTTAGTAAGGTTATCGCCTTTGCTTTTTGTCGAAAAATGAACATTTTTGAGCATTTTGGTAGGGCTATAGCCTTTGCTTTTTGTCGAAAAATGGTCGACCATTTTTTAGCATTTTGGTAAGGCCTAGCCTTCCGTTTTTGTCGAAAAATGCCCATTTTTGAGCATTTTGGTAAGTCTATAACCTTTGCTTTTTGTCTAAAAATGCCCATTTGTGAGCTTTTTGGTAAGGTTATAGCCTTCGCTTTTGTCCAAAAATGCCCATTTTTGAGCATTTTGGTAAGTCTATAACCTTTGCTTTTTGTCGAAAAATGGTCGACCATTTTTTAGCACTTTGGTAAGGCTATATAGCCTTTGCTTTTTGTCGATAACTGGTCACTTTTGAGCTGTTTGGTAACGCTATAGCTTTTGCTTTTTGTCGAAAAATGGCCATTTTTGAGCATTTTGGTAAGTCTATAACCTTTGCTTTTTGTCGAAAAATGGTCGACCATTTTTTAGCACTTTGGTAAGGCTATATAGCCTTTGCTTTTTGTCGATAACTGGTCACTTTTGAGCTGTTTGGTAACGCTATAGCTTTTGCTTTTTGTCGAAAAATGGTCGACCATTTTTTAGCATTTTGGTAAGGCTATAGCCTTTGCTTTTTCTCGAAAAATGGCCATTTTTGAGCATTTTGGTAAGTCTATAACCTTTGCTTTTTGTCGAAAAATGGTCGACCATTTTTTAGCATTTTGGTAAGGCTATAGCCTTTGCTTTTTGTCAAAAAATGGCCATTTTTGAGCTTTTTTGTAAGGCTTATAGCCTTTGCTTTTTGCCGAAAATGGTCATTTTTGAGCTTTTTGGTAAGGTTATAGCCTTCGGTTTTTGTCGAAAAATGCCCATTTTTGAGTATTTTGGTAAGTCTTATAACCTTTGCTTTTCGTCAAAAAATGGCCATTTTTGAGCTTTTTCGTAAGGCTATAGCCTTTGCTTTTCGTCAAAAAATGGCCATTTTTGAGCTTTTTCGTAAGGCTATAGCCTTTGCTTTTTGTCTAAAAATTCCCATTTTTGAGCTTTTTGGTAAGGTTATAGCCTTCGCTTTTTGTCGAAAAATGCCCATTTTTGAGCATTTTGGTAAATCTATAACCTTTGCTTTTTTTCGAAAAATGGTCGACCATTTTTTAGCGTTTTGGTAAGGCTATAGCCTTTGCTTTTTGTCGAAAACTGGTCATTTTTGAGCATTTTGGTAGGGCTATAGCCTTTGCTTTTTGTCGAAAAATGGTCGACCATTTTTGAGCATTTTGGTAAGGCTATAGCCTTTGCTTTTCGTCAAAAAATGGCCATTTTTGAGCTTTTTCGTAAGGCTATAGCCTTTGCTTTT
>JAOTOK010035080.1:0-10282 GCA_025770025.1 Virgularia gustaviana
TACCATACCATACCATACCATACCATACCATACCATACCATACCATACCATACCATACCATATCATATCATATCATACATTATACCATCCCACATCATACCATTAAAGAATTTACTAAAATTTTCTTTGCTTTAATCTTTTTACAGTGACTTCGTATTTGACGACAGCGACGATGAAACACCAACAGAGCCTTCAGCAGCACCTCGGATAACTCTTGTTCTCAGAAGTAAAACCGTTCCTCCTGGTAGCACCGTAAAGTTTGCATGCCGTTACAAAGGTCAGAAACCCGTGACTGGTGTTGAATGGTTGAAGGATGGTACTGCTATCACAAAGGGGTCCAGACATAAACTCGAGCACGAGGGTGACCTCTGTACCTTGACGATTTCTGAAACAACAAAAGATGATAGTGGAGAATATAGTGTGGTTTTGAAAAACGAGTTCGGTTATTCCAGCAGTAAAGCTACTCTTCAAGTTGAAGGTACGTTCTTTAACCAGAAGTTCGGTTTGGTACACTGCTGCTTAATTTTCTCAAACTTCCTCTTTTCAACACGAGTTTGAAACGTTTTCTTTGCTAGACAACATGGTATTTTATACATGCTCTCTAATAGACCTTTCTCCGGAAATTTTAGAAGCTCTTGAACCGGAGAGGGAAGGCACTGCTCCAAAGTTCGTGCTTACTCCAAACAAGACAGTCCATGGATGCATCAGTTGTCCAGCTCGAATGGAATGCAAGGCCATTGGAGAACCAAGACCTGATATCAAGTGGTACAAAGAGAAACGACAGATTGTTGCCAACGATAAGTTTACAGTGTACACTGATGAGGGAGGTGTATGTACATTGATCGTGGAAGACGTGAGCTATGATGACGAAGGGACGTACAAAGCGATAGCCTCCAATGACTTCGGCAAAGTATCGTGTGTCACTATGCTCATTGTGAAAGGTAAGCTGCCTGAAAGATCTGTTATGAAAGAATTTACAATTTATAATGACATACAATCACTAGCCTTTTGTAAGTAGTTAGCTAGTTCGGTGGTGCGTGGGTAGGTTGGTGGATGTTTCAGGTGTACAGCTAGTAATTAAATAATGATGGGTATATGTTGGTTGTGGATACGTGTTCGTTCGTTTTTAATATGTCTTAGTAAGCAAGTAGTGATAACTACCCTGGAAGAATTCCTAGACAAGATCTTGTAGGATCCTACTGGATCCTGTTGGATCCTGGTGTTTAAGATCTTGTAGGATCTTGTAGGATCTTGTAGGATCTTGTACAAGATCCTATAGGATCCTGTTGAGGATCCTGTTTGGTATAGGATTTTGTCATGATCCTAAATCAAACATAATCTGAAACAGGATCTTATAGGATCCTATAGGATCTTGTACACGATCCTAGCTACAAGATCCTACAAGATCCTACAAGATCCTACAAGATCTTACATACTAGGATCCTACAGGATCTTGTACGATGCTACAGGATCCAGCCTAGAATTTCTACCAGGGTAAAAACTTGTTTTGTTTCGTCTTGTGTAGGTGATGTGAGCAGTGATGAAAGCGATGGTCGAAGTCAAGGTAGCGACCAAGGGTCTGTTAAAGAAAGGTAATCGGATATCGACTTTCTCTAAATTGTCCAATAAAAATACTGAGATTTCGAAGCCCCACAATTTACTGTGGAAACCGATACAGAATTCACTGTCATCATTAAATACCCGTCTTGTTATCCTTTCAGACCCATTTCACATTCAACTCGTAGTAAAAGGAGCGTTGCATCAGCAACTGGCGCTTCAAGTTCTGACACAAGACGACCTCCAGAATTTACTATGGCACTACGAGATAAACAAACCACGACTGGTTCAACTGTTCGTCTCATGTGTCGATTGTACAGTAAACATAAATTCACGACAAAATGGTACAAAAATGACGTGGTTATCAACAGCGCAGGACGTCTGGAGTTGCGATCTGATTTTGCAAGTCAGACACTTATCATTAAAGATTGCCGAGTCGAGGACTCTGGCGAATACAGATGCGAAGCAAAGAATGTTGATGGTGTAGCAAGTACTACTTCGCTAGTAACCATCGAAGGTAAGCGTTCGCGCACCAACGTAACCAATTACTACAGTAGAGCTATCCAGAGTGGCACATGCACCACTAGGTCCTTGAGGAATGGTCGTTATTGGACTAAGAACATTAAACTCTTTTCGTCTTCTAGATGACGGCAGTGGTGGTGGACGACAAACATATTCAACAACAAGAACATCATATTCACGCAGAGAAGTTACAACAACATCAAGAACGTCTCGAGACCGAACTGATTATGCCGGAACTAGATCAAGTTCGGTTGGGAGAACGAGATACAGCAGATTCTAACCTGCCCAAGTTGTGAGTACTACCAGACTAACAACACCTCTCCAACTGTGTTTTTATTGAAGTATAGCGGTACTGTGTTAATGACGCTAGTGGTATTTTGATATGATAACCATCATAGTATTATCAAAATTATGAAATCACCATAACCATAACCATAACCACGACCATGACCATGACCATATCCATAACCATATCCATAACCATAACCATAACCATAACCATAACCATAATCATAACGTAAGCATCATAACCATATAACATGGTCATAACATGACCATGACCATTGCATGACCATAACCATGACCATGACCATAACCATGACCATGACCATAATCAGCTAATCATATCATCAACCATATCAACTGAGACATGATAATTTTTTTGTTTTTTTAGGTGAATCTATTTATCGTCCTTCAAAGATTTCTGATAACAAAACAAAGACACATTCTTACCATGATAAACCCAAATCCACTGTCGCCCAAGGTACATATGCCATACAAGAATGTGAAACTTTGCTCAATTTTTTTTGTTTCTGATGTAATAAGTTATTTAGCTTATGTCTATGTTGTTGTAGTTATTATTTGGCCGCTAGAACACTTATTACATCGAAGTAGTTTATTTTTATAGGACAATAACTTTTGTAGAAATTATCTTATCTATATATATATTTTTTTTCAAATGATGCTATATTATATGGAGCGTAATATTTTTAATTAGAGTACAATTTTAAGAATGTTAGTAGTTGAATTTTCAACTTAAAATACTAATGTTTGGTCATCTTGTTGAAAACAGAAATAGTTAGTAATCATTTATAAAACTCTGTGAGAACTGTTTTCTTCCGAGTAACCATGACCCAGCATAAGGATTTTAAGCAAGACTTTTTACCCAATTTTTATAGAATATTTTAATATTGTTGTATACTATACTGTTGTTATATGTAAGTAAAATGTTATGAACTGATACGAAGTTAAATATTGTTCTTTTTAATTCCAGATTCACCCTTTCTATTTGTGTTCTTGTTGTCGTCCTCATTCTAATTCTTGTTTGTTTTCCTGTTCCTCTTCTTGTTCTTTTTCTTGTCCTCATCATCGTCTTTGTCCTTGACCTCCTCCTTGTCCTCGTCCTTGTCCTCATCATCATCCTTGTCCTTGTCCTTGTCCCGTCCTCACCCTTGTCTCCGTCGTTGTTCTTGTCCAATTCCATGCCTTGTTCTCGTTCTTGTCCTCCTCGTTGCTCTTGTCCTCCTCGTCGTTCTCGTCCTCGTCCTCGCCATTGTCCTTGTCCTTGTCCTTATTGTCCTCGCCGCCGTCCTCGTCCCGTCCTCACCCTTGTCTCCGTCGTTGTTCTTGTCCTATTCCATGCCTTGTTCTCGTTCTTGTCCTCGTCCTCGCCATTGTCCTTGTCCTTGTCCTTATTGTCCTCGCCCCGTCCTCGTCCCGTCCTCACCCTTCTCCTTGTCCTTGCTATTTTCCTTGTTTTGTAGAAAAACCCCATCGAAACAACATTTTTCATTACGCTTATTTAGCATACTTTGCATGAACACTCACAGAATAATACCCACAGAAAATCAAAATGCATTATAAGAATAAGAAAAGGTAAGCTTCAGAGCGTTAAAAACCCAGAAGTCCTGTTGACCTGGGTCGTTGTGTGTGTTATCATTAATAAACTAAAGTTTCGTTTTACTTTAATTGTTAATCTGTATTTTTATTTAGTAAACGATTTACTGTGCGGCGGCCATTTTCGACCTCAACTCCTTGTCAATTTCAGGCAGAATCGTTATATACTACAAAAATTTCGTGAGATATAAAAAAGGAAGCACCAATTTAAAACTATTTATACATTGCGCAATTATTGGGTTTTTTGTATTGTCTAAAAAGCTCGGTACGTAGATATCATTTTGTCAAGAATAACTCTGGTGCATATTTTTTGTAATTTAATTATTTTATACTCTGCTAATAATACATCATTTTGTTAATGACAAGTTCATATATGGGTAAACGTTGGTAAGTCCAAACTGTCATTTCAAACTGTGGTTTTAACCCTTACCCCCCAGAAAGCACCAAGTTTACCTTAAACACATCTCGAAGTTGTTACCAGCAAATGTGTAGTTTCCCAACAACATTTAGACATTCGATAGCCTACACACGTACGTTAACTACGTCCCTATTTTTACCAACCAAATTGCCTGACCGCACGTCGCAGTGATGTCTCATGAAAACTCAAAACTTCTAGTGGTTACACATACCTCGAATTTGGCAATTGCTACTTAATTTTTCGTTTGAAAGATATATTGTATATTACCGATATCTTGTCTGGGTTTTGCTTGTTTAATACGACTTGCAATAAATAATAAATACAAGACTTTTACCCATCTTTTAAGTAAGTTATAGTTGTTAATCGCAGCTAAATTAGGGAAAATATTCAGAAGTTTTACCTAGATTTCGTAATACTGAAATAGTGTGATATGAAACAGACCTACGTTTCGAATAAAAAAAAATATTTTTTTCCAAATAAGAATACTTGAGATTTTTGTGGACACCTATTGAGTTGTGTCAGTCCATCAACTCGTCTGATAACGGTATCTAAGGCCAAGCTGTCGTGAGCGACATTTTGAGATCTTGTCTGGCGATAGTCTTTTCATTCAGTGCTATGATAGGTGAAGACAAATGGAGTGGTGCATCTAAACAAGCCGAGCTTGAAACAGTACCTGCGTGCAGAAAGTAGACGAAGAGTACTTGTTGAGGTATGTAGAAGGTCATGGATTTGCCAAGGACTTGACATTAAGACCGTAAACAGTAAATTATATTGTAAGCTAATCCGACAGGTCGCTGTTTTGCTGTAAGCTTGTAAATGGATTCACAAATTGTACATTGATTCACTGTCTGTGTTTCTCACGCAGGCTACACTTGTTCCAAATGCACACGGCATATGTCCATTCGTCTCTATCAATTATACACAACGCAAACCTAAATGCTTTTTCATGCTACAAAATACGAATTTGTGCGAAAAGAAAAGCAGATGCGTTTTAGGTCCCTATAGTTTAAATTTGAAGTATTTTTTGTGGTATTTGATACGTCACATCCGCCTGTAATTATCACGCCCACACATGGCGGATTGTATTTTCGTCGGTGTTGTTCTGACCTGCTTATGTGGCGTACGTACGTGTCTGTCTGTTTGCATGTGGGTCTGTGAATGCGAACTATTTCAAGACCAACTCAGAGACTCAGTCCATACCATAGAAAATGTGGCGAAATACGCGGGCATAGTTTTTCCTGTGATGGGTAAAATTGTCCTCCGTGAACCGTACAACAGTGTTACTATGTCGAGAGGGTAAAATAACGTGGTAGATAACCCCCCGGATAAGTGAAATCATCTGACCTCATCTTTTCTGAGGAAAATACATAAATGCTACTATAGATTGATATAAGCTTACTAGCATTATTAAATTCAGGTAACCCACGCAGACCTCATGCACCTACGTCTGTCATAATTCTGAACGAGGCTATATAGTTTCCCTGGAGGAGATATGCAATCTGCCAGTGGCTTTTGTTGGTATTGAAACTTAAGATTCGATCTAATAGCTGTGTTCCTGTTTCATATTTCCTGTAAAACATCGAAACGGGGTTGGTCATTACTTATTTTGCGAAATTGTTGATCGTATATATACAGTGGTCACTGCATGACCATTTACAGAAACCATCACTGAAACAACATTCCAGAAAAATCAAAGCTAATACTTGCTATTCTTACAGATTTCATAATAAAATACTAACTTCCCAGACCTACCACACGGCCAGGGTTCGGCCTCTGGGCGTATAGAAGTATTTTAGCCTATAAACAACGGAATACCAGGCATATTGCTATGGCACGTGTTACTGAAAATTGCCTTTAAATTTTAGTTATTTATTATAATTCCATTGATTAATTAATTATGTAATAAATTTGATATCTTGTTGGCGAATTGGTATAATTAGTTAGTTCTCCATTTGATATTAAATTGATTTCTGTCAACTTTTGAAGTAAATATTGTCGTATTTAACATTAAATAAGAATCACGAGTCGTGTCTTATTATGTCTACATACTATGCGACGTTCCTACGTCAAGCTGTTCGTATTTCAAGTGGTTGTTCTTTCATTAAAAGCAAAATGTAACAGTTACTGGCTAAAATGAGAGATTTTCTTGTTTGATAGACGGATACTTTAGCATAAGATCTCGGAGATAGAGAAGAAATATATAGTCAAAGTCCTCGAAAGTAGAAAGAAGTGTTTGGTATATGTTTCGTGCTTTTCCAGAAAACTCTAAGGTTTTTTTGTCAATGGAATAGTCCAAAACTTGAACTTGAAATCCTTGCAAAGTGCTTCATTCTACTGCAATTGATGTACCCTGCAAAAGACATTGATATTATTGTACCAAATATCTTATTACGGAAGTTTCCTAACATATGCATACATTATTTTATTTTTGGGTCGGTTTACTTTGATATACCGCGGGTTGTATACCAGCATACAGACCTTGAATACTAATTGTTAAAACCAGAGGAAAATCTGACGAATCGTTCACCCAGATTCATCAGAACAAGAAACTGTGGTTTGAAAACCTCCTCCAAAAGTGAAATAAGTTTGATAAATCCCTCGAAGATCGGGTTGTATGTGATATAAACCCCTCCCGTTCTCCGGCATTCTCTCTATCTTAAAACTTAGCCTTTCGAACGCATCCAGTATAATTTATAAGTTAGGCCGACTTCGTCCAGATGCATGCATGTCTTCCCGACCTTGTAGTTTACATAATTTGTATGTTTTGTCTCTCCAATCCGCAAAACTGAGACACTAAGACAAACAATTGTGCAACACTCCACCGATCCCCTACAGTGTATAAAATACTCGTGATCACCTACCAGGCCATACAGTATAATAGACTGCTCTGTTCATATAATTTTGTCTGGACAACTCAAATGAAGAAACATGGAAGAGATTTATAAGAAGAGACCTCGAAATCCTTTAAAGAGGGCCTCCATTGTTGCATTGCTTTGTATCGTCATTGTATTGTTAGTGGTAGTCGCTGTTCTCCTTCTTAATGTGTATGGATGCTCACAAGTTGTTGCACTTGCAACTATACCGTTGCCATATCATACTGAAAGTGAGTAAAACTAGACTGGTTTGATACTGAAGTTTCGCACGTAAAAATAAACTAAATTGTATACAACGCATTCGCGTTCCTTTCCCCACATTGACTGATTTAACAAATTAGCAAATAACATTTTAGCAGTTCCATATTAGTGAGCTAACTAGTTAAGCTTAATGACCTAATATCTTTTTGTATTATTCTTCAAGAAGTCAACATCATCTAAGGTTTCCAAACCATGTCTAGATTTACCCTGTTGTGTGTCATCAGTTTCTTCAATACTTCATGATTTTATGTGACCTCCGACATGCAATTGGCTTAAAATTGTTGCAGGGTTAAGGTTTGCGTGCAAGGCAAGCTTCCACCGTATCGCCACTTTCTCACCATATCTAACGCCATTGTTATATGTCTACATAATACCTCTGTAAGTCCAAACCCAAACAACATTTCCTGGATTCTGAAATTCCCACGTGTTCATGCTGTTTCCATAATAATACCTAGAGCTAATTATCTGAATTTTTATCCTTTTTAAGCCCTTCAAACTTCTGATGTGCCATCTGGACGTTCATCACAGGTAAGACGTTTTGATCACTGTTTTACAAATAGCCAACCGAGAACAGCTTTCGGTAACATTTCTCGGTGAATACTTTTGGCAACACAGAGTAATGTGACGGTTTTTATCCAGCGTTGTGTTCGCGTATGCATGTTTCATGGTTCGGAAAACATTATAACAATATCATAATTGTTGTTATTATGATTAAGGGAGAATGAACCCTTTGGCAATACCTTGTGTTTGGATTCAATCACTCATCTACGAATGGTTTTACACCAATTTTGTTAAGTTTGACACTGACGATGGTCAAAAGTGCGATGTTCGCGTACTTTGGATTTGATCACCGTGTCGCTCGTTCCTGAATGCCTTTGGACTTTAGTAGACATTCTAAGGGCTCAGCCGTACATATGATACAAACCAACAGGGATAAGGTTAAACCAAAATTATTTATGTGGTAAAAATAACGTCACAGACATTTTGGTTTGGCGTCCAAAATCTGAAAATTTGTGTTGCGTTGTCTAACGCGTCCGATGTGTGTGGGCTAAGGGTGAACAATGGAGATTTGTGCACTTATTAATCGAGTCGTCAGTATCGTTTTGTTTACCGTTTTTTAGTGTATCTGTTTATCATGATCATGCTCGTTAGTTACTGTGTCTTTGTCGAAGCTTAAAGCTGGTCTCAAACTGGCGTTACGTGACATAGCAGCTGATTGTCATTTTGGAGTATGGAATCGAATTATAATTGTATGTTCAACCTTGTTCAGCCAATCATATCGTAATACCTGGTCATGAATGCTTGTTCCACTTGATTTCATACCTCAGATTGACAATCAGTGCGCTACAGTCTTAATATTTAGTTGCTCTTAAATAAGTTGTAGAGAATATATCGATTCACATTACGTCATCTTCGGATTAGGCAAACCATTTAACGACAATTCATTGGGAATTAGCACCTTCCAAGTATCGTTCACTTAACATCAAGTAGCAACTTTAATAACAAATATGTGTATGTCATATATAATTAATGTGTCATTTACCAACACAACCGGTGTTTTATGTGTGTGAAGTAGTGAAACATATGTGGACGTAGAACAGCAATTTAGGCCCCGCAACGCAAACATGTTCCTCAACTTCCAAGTTTCATTCCTCCAAACTAACCCAAGATATCGGTATAACACAATGTTGCTTGAATTCGCCAACATTTTCTCTGTAAGCTTTGCTGTTTGTTAAACTGTGCCTTGGGCTAGACTTGTGATTCTTGCGCAGTAGGAGGCTAGCTAATATATCGAGATTGTCCATTTTTCCACCTGGGAGATGAAATTTTGGTATGTTCTGATATGTTTCTAAAACATTTATCACAACAGCTGTGGAGGATTTCCTTATGGCTAAACTAGGGACCATTCCAAAATACGTGCGCAAGCTTTGCGCCTCCAGGAATTTTGTTTTATGAGCTGTTTAGTGCAGACATGGACAGGTTTTAAGTCGAAATGACGGGCAATGCAAACAGAGGAGATTGTATTACCGAATATGTTAGACTATTAATTTCAGTGTTTTTTAAAGTTTGACCTGTCAAATTGATTCGATCGGAAAATCTCCTTAGGTTAAAGACCACAGAATCAAATTTGCTAAACTTAGGAGTAGAATGCACAGCGTTGTTTTATTGCAGTCACAATGTTTATATATGCCATAATTTAACCCTTTCTCGACAAGGATTAACAGTGGTACTTGGTAGCAGTGGCACTCAGCAAAATAAAAACTATTTATAGTTAAAAATTGTGCTTTATGAAGCACTGGGGTATTGTCCAGGTGTGACACTATCTGCATCTGGTAATATAGTCGTTTATCATGTTTTGGGATATATTGGTGATTTTAGTCAATCATTAACTTTAATCAAACTTTAATCAAATCCAGTTTGTATCCAAATCTTTCCACGCAAAGCCGAGAAGTATAATTTGTAGCAATTATTTAAGCAGCCAATAATACCCCCGGGGCGATTTAACGTCAACCAATAGCAGTATGATGTATTGGAATTAATTTGGAAATAAAAAAAACAATATTTCCACATATTTCGTATTTCTTAGTGACCGTATTTCTTTACTTCACTACCGTCGAACTTCCCTCGTTTCTTTCCTCATTTAGACAAGACTTGCTGCCTTGGTAACTTTACCCGCAGAGACCCGAGGTCAGAAGACTGGGAAACATTCTCTGAGGAGAGGAGATACTGTTCAATTGTTGTCCACTGATCCTAA
>JAOTOK010035113.1:0-10275 GCA_025770025.1 Virgularia gustaviana
GTTTGTTTGTTTGTTTGTTTGTTTGTTTGTTTGTTTGTTTGTTTGTTTGTTTGTTTGTTTGTTTGTTTGTTTGTTCAAACCATCGTCAACATGTGTTACTGCTGACGTTCTGAGGAAATTATATGAAAAAATAGTTAGATTTAGGCTATCAAACGTGTAGTGAGGTTGATACTTGGAGCGAAATTTATTTATCACAACAATCAAAACTAAAATGGCAAAAAAATAAAAACTTTTTATGACTATGAGAGCAAAAGTGAAACAAAAATATAAACACCTAAATTATTTACTACGATTACAGTGCACGTTTTTGCATCGACAACACTTTCTGTTTCAATTTTAGTACGTGTGTTTTGTGGTGTTTTTTATATTAATATCTTGGTTCGTCTTGCTCTCAGTTGGTTATTCAAGCACTGTGTTGTTGATTGACGTTAATTAGGTTGTAAACTGGCGTCATAATACGATCATGTATGCATGAATATTAATTGTCGATGGATGAAACACAACTGGCAAAGCAGCTATCAACTGACCTCTTCGACAACGCACCTATTAATGTACCTTGTCTTTGCATATTAATCAAGCAAGTTTGAATAAAGCTGTTTACAAGTATTTATCACTTCGACTTGGGCACACGCAACGCGGCACCGACTGCGGCCAAGTTGTCAGTTCATTCAGTAGGCAAACACTGAGTTTATACTTAAGTATATAAACTGGACCGTGGCAGTGGCTTGTCACGCAAGCGGGGTCAACTGAGCGATGAGTGAACACACTTGCTATCAAGGTATTTATATTCCATTTGCTTCTGTATTGTGATACATCAATGTGTTGTAGCAATGATTTATTGCTATATGATAGATGTATTGTTATATTGTAGCAATTTTAAATATCAAACACTATGGAATGTGATATGACAGATACGTGATTGTAATGATTACAAACTCTGGCTCGCAAACAAAGTGTTACTGTAAACTGCACGACTCTCTTCCATATATTGCTATAATAACACTTGACATAAATGCTAACGATGGACAGTGATCTTTAAAAACTTTGATGAAAACCGAACATGGTGGCTAGAATTGGAAGGCTCTCAGTTGCAATTGACAGCGCGTTCCATATCATAAAGTTATATTTACTAAGATCTGCGTTTGGAAACAGTCATTATTTTACCATTGATTTCTATATCAATTTGTTTGACGTTTCCTAAGGCCTCGTATGTTATTCTTTAGTTCAAAGCAAATAAATAGATAATGCGTTAGCACTGACATGTCAAATACAACTTGTATATTTATAAATAGTATAAAAGAATTATTAACTTTTATCGACTATTAAGAAAAATTGCGAACTGATTCTCGTCAAGAACCAACCTAAAAGTTTGATGTTTTAGCAGTAAGTTATACCTGTCAATGAAAGAAATTTAGCATTCAGAATGATCAAATGATCACGAATATACAAAAATAAATATAATATAATATGATTATAATTATCGTAACAACACTAAAATATTTATATTTGAGCTTGCAATATTTGAAGGTTCAGTACGTTGGTGCATTTTATATTGAGCCTATAAAGTTACCAGCAAAATATTTGGAAAATCATTTATTATTTGCTGACCTTCCAATCCCAGACATATATGAATTAATATTAAATCTCTAAATATGAAATATCTATTGTCACATTCTAGAACAATTTCAATAATTTGAAGTCTGGCGATGTCTATCGACTGTTAGTCTACAATGCTTTAGAGAACAAAAAAGTATGCTTGAATCCTAAGACGTTGAAAAATTCGAAGCAGGAACAAATTATAACAGTATAATTTTGTATTATATAAATTTGAATGGATCTAAATTCAATGGTTTGCCGTTTGGTGATGTCAAACGATGAAATCAGCACGTGGATACGCACGTAATAGTACGACATTTTAAGGATAACATAGTGTAGATAACACGGAGGACCACCTCAGCCCCAAGTAACGTTCTCTCAAGTTTATTCTACAAAATAATCAACACATTTGTATAAAATATCGCCGTACAACTGAGAACAGCGTAAAATATCTGAGATATGAAACATAAAGATTTAAATAATGTGTTGGTAGAATAATAAACGCAAGTTTGCTCAGGTAATCAGCTAGAACGATTACTTGACTTTCTGACGCAAAGTTAATGTTCGTCAACAACTATAATAATTTATTTATTATTTTATAAATACCCGATTGCAAAGTAACTTGTTGATGGTATTTAACAGAACACCACAGCAACATGGAATATACCTAAATTTAAATTTCAAAGCCTGAAATAAAGGTAGGTATTGGTAAGCTTTTAGCAGCAATTTTACGTGCGGGCAAATTGACAATCTCGAATAATAATATAAAATGTAGAAATTATAATGATGCACAACGCTAAAACTACTTAAGCGAACTTAGGGCCACATTTCTAATTCGAAAACGCCTTAAAACGTCGCATGGTACCGTAGTCTCACTGAGTGATTTAGTTTTCAACTTTGGGTAATAATATACATAGAAACACCGGAAAGTGGTCAAAATACCAGGCGCTTACAGCCATGTAAACGCAAACTCCGTAAAATAAAAACAATGTATCTGATTAAAAACGGACACGAGAAATATCGTAAAATCTGCCGTATTGTCGTCTCTTAGTTAAAACAAAATTAATATTGCTATAAAACAAGTCCAAGCTGGTGATCTTAATGACAGAATAATTAAATCGTTGAACACTTGTGTTAAGATACTCCCGGGAAAAAAATATTTAACAGTCTATAGTGCATGCAACTTTGTTCAAACTGTTGATAATCAAAGTCACTTCTTTGGTCTAACTCTCGTATGCATTCATTGTGTAACTTATTTTCCATCAGAAAATTCAATTTGCGAACTCTCGCCTATATCCAGTCATCTTTCTTATGCCCTTTATAAAATGCTAACTACATGTAAAGCTGTAAAATCTTAATGTTGTTATTGATCAAGTCATACGTGAGCCTCCCAAACGACTTAGGAAGCTATTTTCCCCGACGTGACGGTTCAATTTTTGTTCTGCTAAGTAATCTTATCGTGGTATTAAATGTGGTAAAATTGTGGTATTTCCGCCATATTTGTCAAACGGAAACAAACAGTTAGTGACCACACACTCTTGCCTCGCACTTGAGCTAGAACATCGTTCATTTGCCTAACGGTAGATACACAACCCCTTCTCATTGATGTAAACACACTTTGTACGATAACATTATGTACGTCAGTTGTACCTGCTACGTTAATTCTCGTATTGTTCAAATACTCTATGCGGGATAATCAAGGCAAAGTGTCATTGAGAAGTGAGAAAAATTTAAAAAATAAGAAGAACTATTTGCCCAAGGCAAAAGTTCAAACTAATTGAACGGTTAGAGGTTAACACATGTTTGTTAGTAAAAGCGACCGCCAATAAAATGAGCATGAAATGTGTTATTTGATATACCAAAGCACAATAACAGTCTTAGCTAGGTGAAAGAAGCTTTCAAATATTCCGTCTCCTGTTCTAGGAGCTGGAACATCAGTTTATTCTTGCTACATAGCCAGTTCCAAAGTTTGTAAGCAATTAACATGCTTGCTTGCAAAAGACTTTACACAGATATACAGTAGGTGCTCGTCGGACGTACAGTCGCCGTATTAGAGGATAAATTAAAATTACATTATGTGTCAATGATTTATTTTATATTGTTGCATCAGTTCTACTAGTTCTATTTACACATAAACAGAATTGAGAATTGCACTAACATTTGCCTTTGCCTTTGGCTACGTTTCCAATTAATTTATTTGTAAGTGTTTGACACGTACATCTACTATTATCCCAACTATATATAATCCCATAAATTGCAGTCAGCTTTTAAAGTAAATATTGAAACAAATTAGATTTTCTACTACTTCTTCTTCTGAGAGACTTACTGTATGTCATGCTATAAATAAAGAATTCATGATTAGAATAAACACTTATTGTCAATTGGCGCACAAAAAAGCGAATATTGCACGAAAATCTTAGCGTCAGTTTTCAAATGCCATTTTCCAGTTTTCAAAATGTTGCGTGCAATATCGTCAATAATATGTTCAAAGAGATAGAGTGAAATGTTAATCTTAGTTCGTAATTACTAATATAGTTGTATTTTTTACAACAGCCTGTCTTTTGGTCTTTTTACCACAATTCTCGATATTTACTGCAGTATATATTATTTTAAAATCAGTATAGAAATATGGTTGTATTTTTCACAACTGGTCTTGGTTATGTATTGACTCAGAAAATTACAACCACGTCTTAATTCTACTACCATGAACGATATCATGGAAGTACCATTATTTAATATTTGTGCATGTAATAGTCTTGCCTTAACAAAGTCTTCATCTGAGTGTCGATAGACCTTTTTTATAAATGCAGGCGTCTACCTCAGAATATATGTATTTTCCAAGCTGTTCTTTATGTTCGCACCGAAAGGAGGAAATATTTTTGTTCAAATGTAAGGAACGTTCATGAACGTTCTTTCATATAAACCCAAAATGTTCGCCATATAGCTGGCTTGTGGTTGTTTTTCCAGCCCGACTCAACCGTATAAGCTACGTTTTTGAGCCGCTATTTTTGAAAAAAGTCTAAAACTGACTAACATTACATTTCTATTTACTATTATATTTAATAAATGAAAACTTACTGTAGGATTATGATATACTTGTAAATTTCTTATCAATGTATTAGCTACTCCATGAAAAGGTCTTTTTATACTTTTCAATTCATTTCCGCTTGAATGCTTGCAAATTGGGAGCGTAGAGGGGAAAGCCTGGGAACGAGGTTGGTTCAATGGGTTGGGACAGGTTGAATGCTTGTGGCTTCTTCAAATAATTATATTTCATCTAACTTACAATAAGTGTGTTCTTCACATTAAGAAATAGTCACCAATTACAGACAACAGACAGACAAGAATAATTAAAGCGATATGTTTGACATATATAGCTACACAAATCGTATCAACTGATTCCTCATTAATTGTCATGATATATAATCGAACAAAGAATGGGTATAATAAAACAAAATCTATTTTGTTTTACAATAAATAAAATATATAATTAGTACCCCATGAAGTATTATGTAAATTATATTGTATATATATATATATGAGATACGTGCACGTGGAGATGTTGTATATTGTATACAAAATGTTATCTATTTTCTAAAAGCAAGCGATTTTGGCCGACAAAATTCAAATAAAAGTGAAGTGTTTCGCTTTATGCCTAATTAAAATCCAATCTAACACTCCGACAGTCTCAAAAAAACCGTCAACATTTTTCGGTACTCGAACAAGATGATAAGGAATCCAATTATTAGCTTAAATTAATATTTTTTTCTTAATATTTGCACCACTTAACTAGCGACCGCATAAAATACAAACAATAATTACCCCAAGAAACGAGACACCACGTTTGTCCTGTTTTTGAACGTATTGTAACACAGTTGAGAAACAAACAAACATTCATTAACATTTTAAGTATTCTGTCTGAGCATTCTAGTGCTCATAGTCAATAATTTAAAATAATTGTTTAAAACGATCGTTTAATGGTTGGTATACGCGCAGTGGCTACAATTGACAATTCCCCTGCCAAGTAAAATCATTCTAGTATTGGACAACTGGCTGAGCAAAATATCAAACGTCGCTCTGTATGGTGCTTGAGTGAAACTTGTTAACCCTCTGCCAGAGGTTCCCACCATGATGTGTGATAGTACAGTAGTATATGGTCCTTACTGGGCCTCTAGGAAGAACAGTTTAGCTAGAACTGATATAGCTATCCAGTACAACCAGTAGTAGTAAAACACTAGATCAATGGAGGATGGTCCTGTAGTGGACATCTAGGAAGAACAGTTTAGCTAGAACTGATAGAGATACCCAGTATGGACCAGTATGTAGTACAACACTAGATCAATGAAGGATGGCCCTTACTGGACTTGTAGGAAGAACAGTTTAGCTAAAACTGATAGAGGTATTCAGTATAATCATTAGTAATATAACACTAGTCAGTCAATAAAGGATGGTCGTTATTGAACCTCTCTATATAGGTAGAGCAGTTTATAGCTAAAACTGACGGAGCTGTTCACTATAACCTGTAGTAGTATCCTTCAAATATAATAGTGAGATAGTTAGCTACACTAATGATGTCTACACCTGCCTGCAGCTGTACGGAACCTGTAGGGGGGAAAGCTAGAAGTGACAGAGATATTAGCTTATACCATAGATTTCAAAAATTGCACATGATATGTGTGTGCTTGAAAAAAAAATGGTGCAGAAACAATCACAATTATGCAGTTAGAAAATATCTTCTGTTCATATAAAGAGCAAAATAATGTAGGAACTGTTAACGAGAGGATATCCGTATATGGTCATTGTAGTCAAGTTAAGCAATAGGAGCATATTGGCATGTGTTCAGCATGGAAACGAAGCTCGTATGTGATAAGAAGTCCATCCTTAAAAAACTTGTTTTCATAATGCACTAAATGACACCCGTCAACTGGAAGCAAAACATGTGCATTTGTATCAGAAATTACATCTCTCAATTTAAACACAAATATCCCCTTCTTTAGGAACCACATAAAGAAATACTACAAAATTGTTTCAGTTCGACCGCCACATGATCTAGAGTATGTTAGCAAAAAACCATAAAAAGAATAGTACATTAAATCTATTGTATTTTTTTGTAGAATGTAATATTAACAAAATTATAAAAAAATAAGAAGTTATTTCACATTGATATTTGAACTAGTTACGTAATTTCAGGAATTTGGTAATAATCTTATCAAGGAGAACATTTTATGCAGTTTGGAATCACACATGTGAAAGACAACAATGAAAACAGCTTATAACGATGTAATGCATTAAACTGATAACATGGAATTATCCAGAATATATGAAAGCTCATTTTACAGCTTAAAATGTTGTCATTTAAATACATGTATAGCGTTTCCGTAGGAGAAACCGCATTTGACAAGACCTTTGCTCGATTGCGAGAGGTCAAACGCTTCACACTAAACCTTCGTCTTGAGCCTCTGTTGTTGAGAACTGAAGAATGTGGGGGTCATTATTTATACAACAGAACAGGACAAGTTTTGGAGCCTTCAACAAACAGCTAGTTTATATAGTTAAACAGAAATGGTTGACCATCGTCTGGCGCCTCAATCCTGCGCTTACTGGGTTTTGTAGACCCCAAAAGAGTCCAAAAAGAGAAATGGATTAAAAGTATCAAAAATGATATACAGAAAGTCACATCTGGAAAAGCAAGTACAATGAATCAATTTTGTCTAAGTATGTTTTGATGTAAATTGCGCATAGTGATATATAAGTAATGATACTGCTATAAGAACTGAGGTCACTAAGGAGATCACACAAAGAAAAGTTTCACCTCTCTTCTTGATCAGTAGCCTGAGACGTAAAAACGTATTTATCCTCATTAGGAATATTGGATCTTTATGTGTTTGGCCATATCACACGTAGTGTCTTGGAATAGGATCATGTGATTTACGGGCAAATCAATTAACCTAGTTAAAACTGACAAATTTCAAAGTATATTTTGTAAAAGCAAAAACAAACACGCATTGTATATTTCCAGATCAAGGCGGTGGTCACAGAAGACATGCATGTAGGACATTCCTATTCCTATAGGAATGTAGTTGCGGTTTTCGATCTTGCAAATAACACATTGTCGTTCGAGATATTGCAGGCAACAAACCATCAATAAACCTTACAAAGGTTTTTAAACTCTTTCCAAGTACAATTCAGTTGATCATATTCTGTTGTTGAAAAGCTGTGGGTTTAAAGCAAAGCAACAGTTAATGAAGAGCCAATATTCGCCCGTCTGTGTGAAGTAGCTGTGATTCCATTAAGATTTACCATTTAGAGCTCGTGTATTTCACTGGGGGATTTACAAAAGAGCTTTGCATTCTTTTGTGGTTCTAAGGCCCTATCTATGTCACGCATTTTCTATCATTTTACCCAGATTAACATACCAAACGGTAAATTCCAGGTTTTTAGTAACAAAGTCTAAGCAGACAAGATTAATTGCCGAAAGTCGTTACAGATTTGAGCAGTTTCATTTATATTGGACCAGATGAAAAACTGGTAAAATGGTGAACTACTATAAAAATGTCATATTTAATTGATGCTAAATGTTCGAGGAAAAGGCGAAGGTGAACGGTGCTGCTAAATGTGTTTATATTTCTGCATGCCATTACTTACAAAAATAATTTTACACAAGGTTTATCAGTCAACAGTACATGATCATACTTATTCGGAAAATAACTATTTATATTTTGTACTAACTTCGTACGTGTTTAATGTAGCTACGTGTTTAAACATGTTTTACATTTTAAAACAAATGTAACTTTTAGATAGCCATAAAAGCTTAAAATTACACACATTGCAAAGTTTTAGAATGATACATTGTTATATAGCTGTCCAGAACACTTTAGTCGGAACTAGCTAATAAGATTCTGCAAAGTTGTTTTTAATCCATCTCTTCTCTTATTGGTGTATTAAACACAAAAAGATTTTACCTATCATTTTACATAGGAAAGATTTGTTTTCAACATTTTCCCAACTACAGTTCACTTTCAAAATTTCCCGCAGACGATTTAGTCAATAAAAAGGAGAGCGAGAAGAACGTTCAAAAACTGTCACTGTCATGAGGCTGCATATCACCCAGAAGATGAAACGGAAGCTAACGTTCTTTGCTCCTTCTCACGTGCTTGTCGTCTAAACTGAATTGTCCGAATGGCGTAGTTCCGTTGCTAATGAAATTGACAAGAAATGCACTTGTGTGACGTGCACGTTGGCGCTAACTCCATCAAAGAATGTTCAAAATGTAACATTCTCATACGAACAACGTACTCACAATTAGCACTAGTCAAGTATCGGTCCTGTTACCTTGGACCTCAAACATAACCTACATAACCCACCATCACTAAATCTCGTTAGAGCTTTACAACATATTCTACTATTTCCGGTACGGCATCACTATACACAATTAGAATAACTGACTGACACTGAAATTATAACCACAACATCTTTCTCATCCATGTTCGATCAAAGGTAAATGTCAATATTAGTTCTCATTAATATACCTTATGTCATATGTTACTAGCCAAAAGTCGTTGTCGTTTCTAATTGATCGATGGAATGTCATTAAATATTTCTAAATGTATAGTTACTCTGCTCCAACTTTCCCGTGCAATGAAAACGGTCTAACATTAAACAAAGTAATATTGACTGGGTTAACGTTCACGCATGCGTACATGCAGTATGACCCGCGGCAAACAGGGATATCTAAAGATTAAAACGGGTGTGATTAACTGACTTTGTAACATGTTAAACGTTTGAAACCTATTTGATGATAAAATATCACAATGTTTGTGCAAAACGTGATTACGAATTTTGATGTCAAAATTATAGATGTACATGTATCTGCAAGGAAATACTCTACCCGCCATGGTAAAAAATGTTTTGCGAAATCGAAAATGTGAACACCGTTGCAAGGCAGTATTGTGTACTTTCTCTTTCAGTTTCAACATGCCTACATCAGGAAAGCTAACACTTACGCGTTGGAAACTATTTGAAAAAGTAGCACTTTTGTTATAGAACTCTACAACATTTCATTTCCAGTTTGCTTGATATATGCAAGTAAAAACACACTGCATGGAGGGTTTTCATTTCTTAATCCTCCATAAAATACGTCTTCAAAGCATGACTTGCCTACACTGATTAGATGTTACAATGCTTGTTGTGATCTAACCCACCTGGATGTCATAGATCAAGATATTTTTCTCATGGTATTACAATTAACATCTTGGCAATTATATCAATTGTATTTCAAACTCTTAACACGGCCTGGTCGAAAGGCAACCGCAATCATCGTGTTGGCGATATCGCTCCTTTCCGGAAATACATAAAAAACGAAGCATTCCACTTTGGTAAAAAAAAAACTAGCACTTTTTATATGCAAAGCGCGAAAATTAATCCCATTACAATGTTGCTTGGTTGTCTTATGGGCAGATTCTGTGATGGGCGGGTTGCACGATACGCATACTCAACCACTAAAGATTTCCTTGCCCCCCCGCAAAAGTTCAATTGTAGGTCCAATAAATCCATTATGATAGGCATTGGCGTCGATTTTAGCCAGAAATGACACGAATGAGATCAGTATCAGGTTGAGTACATTGATGCCCCCCCTGAGAGATAAGCACCCCTCTGACAGTTGACAATTGATCACGAAAT
>JAOTOK010035135.1:0-10272 GCA_025770025.1 Virgularia gustaviana
GGATTGTTGAGGACATGTGCGGACACATGTGTGGATAGCGGGGATTATTGTGGATCGTTTCTGCCAAAACACGAAGAGACGACGGAAAAGGAAAAAACTACTACGACGTGGTGAACCTAGACTTGCGCCCGCGCTACGCTAGGCGCAAGTAAAAAGTCTTATTAATAGTGATTGTGAAAGCATACTAGAACAAACGTTTTCTGGAGTTCCCAAGGAGCTAATGAAAAGGTTAGTTTCACAGAAAAAAAAGAAAAATCCAGGTGCGTACCCACCTGAACTATGATCGTTTGCTTTGATGCTGAAGTTTGATTCAACGAAGGCATACAACTATGTGCGAGAATCGTTTGATCTTGGTCTTCCTCATCCAGCCATAGTCCGATCTTGGTACAGTACCATAGATGGTGAACCTGGTTTCACGAAAGATGCTTTGGCTGCAGTGAAAGCTAAAGTTCTAGCAGCCAAGAGAGACGGGCAGGAAGTTGTGTGCTCTGTAATGCTCGACGAGATGTCAATACGCAAGCACAGTGAATGGGATGGGAAGAAATTTCGTGGTTTCGTTGACCTTGGTACAGGTATCGATGACGATTCGCTGCCAGAAGCAACAGAGACACTTGTCTTCATGGCCGTTGCTCTTAATTCCAATTGGAAGATCCCATGTGGTTACTTCTTCGTAAATGGTCTGACCGGGAAGGAGAAAGCTAACCTTACCGGACTGTGCATTTCTAAGCTACATGATGTAGGTGTAAAGGTGGTTGCGTTAACATGTGATGGTCCCTCAACTCACTTAGCAATGCTAAGGGAGCTTAGGGCAAAGATGACAGCTGATAACATGCAAGCATACTTTCAGCATCCATGTGAGCCTACAATGAAGGTTCGTGTCTTTTTGTATACAATGTGTGAGCACCAAGTATTAAAGAACAAGGATGGGGAGCTGATTAAGTGGCAATACTTGGTAGAATTACATCAATTGCAAGAATCGGAGGGCTTCTATCTCGCAAACAATTTAAGAGCAGCTCATATCGGATGGAAACCACAGAAAATGAAAGTGAATCTTCCAACCCAAACACTTAGCTCCAGTGTTGCTGATGCGTTGGAATACTGTGAAAATCACCTAAAACTACCACAGTTTTTTTTGTGGTGCCACAGTGAAGTTCATTCGAGTACTCGACAGACTGTTTGGTATTTTAAATTCACAAAATCCACTGGCGAAAAATTATAAGGCGCCAATCAGAAAGACGAATTATCAGTATATAAAGAAGTTTGTGGACGAGGCATTGCAGTACATTAAAGAGTTAACAAGTGACCATGCGGATGAGAAAGGCAAACAGATGCTAAAGACGAAGAGGAAAACTGGTTTTCTCGGTTTCTTGGTTTGTATTGATAGCTGTATGGGATTAGCAGAAGATCTGGTAAATACTCAGAAGCCAGTTCTGAAGTATCTTTTGACTTATAAGACGAGTCAAGATCACCTAGAGCTATTCTTTGGAGCTGTTCGTTCATCGGGAGGCTGGAATAACAATCCAACAACTCGGCAGTTTGTCGCTGCGTATAAGCAATTGCTAATGAGACAAAATAAAGAGTGGGAGCGGAAATTGTATTCCACAGGATGATACAGAAATTCTTCGAGGTATCAGAGAAAACAAGAGTGGTGAAATTACATCGTCTAAGAAAATTCCTGATGGGGCAATTGCCAAGGCATATGGTTTAGAACCGTTGGAGCAGCCAGTAAGTGAAGATGACTGCGGTGGCGTAGCAAATGCCATTGAGTTGTCTGAGTATAACGAGCAAGCGATTTCATACATTGCTGGTTATGTAGTGAGAATGGTAGAGCAAAAGATAAAATGCGTACAATGTATAGCATCGCTGACAGAGTGTAAGGAAAATCTTCCTGACCTTTTTGTAACATGGAAAACGAATGGCGGGCTTAAATTGCCTTCGCTAGGGGTTATCAAAATTTGCCAAGAGATGGAAAAGTGTATAGTTAGAATGTTGAAGACGACAGACGGTGTCTTGCAGCACGGCACTGGAATATCAAATGCGATTGCAATGATATATATAAATATAAATATACATATAAATATAAATATATATATATAAATATATATATATATAAAATGAAAGAAACACGAAATATTCTTTTAATAATAAAAGAATCAATAAGCATCAACTGATATGTTGAAAGACAAACACTGACAATTGAGAGATAAATATGTTGCTATTGTGTTTTTGAGGGAGGCGGCCCTGGCCCAATACGTTGTGGTCGAGGAAGTTGCATTAAATGCAAGAACGCAATTGACCTGATCATATGCATAGAATAACTAGAATACACTCGTTCAGCTATGTATATGTTCGAGGGATGATGATGTCTAGCTGATTGTAGGAGTAGTAATGATGGTAGCAAGTCGAAATTTTTTGTATGGAATACATGTGTATTAATTTGTATTTACTGATCATAAAATATACCGGGATCAAAACAACGAATTGGTAAGTTAGTATAGGTTATTATATAGGTTATTATATAGGCTATGATAGTGTTTTTGTAAATATTACTTACAATTTTCTGCTTCTTTTTATAGAAATGTAAGTTGCATTTGTTAAAAAATAGTGCATAGTCGATATTATAAAGCAATGGGACCAAACATATTAGCTGCAACATGGAATGAAGACTAGAATAAAGGTTACTATTACCAGCCATTGAAATATTACCATAAACAATTATCCATTCTGATATAAAATTGTACATCTATGTAGTTCATTCAAGATTGCATTTTATTGAGCAAGGCACCTCCATGTATTGAAATGTTACTCCACGGCAAAGAGTAGAAGAAATTGGTGGAACAAAATTGGTGGAACCAATTCACCTGCTGATTGAAATCAGCTTGATGCATAAATGTTCGTGATAAAATTGGTACACTAGGCGTGTATCATTAAAAGAATGTGCAGTCAATGAACTGAATGAAGAACATATGCCGGTCAACGGTACCGTGCTGATTTGTTTGACCAAAAAGAGCAGTTTATGGCAAAGATTATATAAATATATTACAGTAAATGTAAATAATCTCATGCAGCGAATCTTATGCAGCGCAACAATGGAATAGGGCATGTTTCGCTACAATACGGCTGAAGTGAAGGACGGCCCTTGCTAATAGTATTCTGTATGCCGAATATAAAGATTTACCTCATGGTTGGTGAGCGCGTACAGTTTTTTTTAGTGAAATGTTAACGGACATTTTGTTATATACTGTAAATACGTATTCTGCCGATCTTTTATTGGATATGATAATACTTCATGTTAGCAGCTGTCATCGATTCTGATGAGCAATAAAATCATATTATTTTCCCGCCTTTTTCAAATTCATTGACTACATGTTTTTCGTCCTTCACTTGTCTTTCTTTAATTGTCCTTGTTTTTCCTTAGTCTGCTTATTATAAACAACCTAAAGGTAAATTCCTGACAATTTGTGTCTTATAAAGTTATTTTATATAACTGCAGTAAGTGTACAATGGTACCTTTTAGTTTTAATATATTATTTCAAAGGATGAGTAAGCCTGAGATAAACGCAAATGAAACTCAAAGCATCGAAGACGACGATGAAGAAAAGCTATTAGCACTTGATGACAACCTTACGGATAAAGATGTGATGGAAGAAGAAGGTATGCTGTTGTATCAAAGACACTTAACTATTTTTCCATTTTTCTTCTGCCAGAGGAAACGTGTAATTTGAAGTGTTTTTTGAATGTTTTTGTCAACACTTAACAGTCCAAACATTGTATTGTTGCATTTCTAATAGTAATTCAGTTTCCTTCGTACATTCATAAAATATGTTATTCCTGTTAATGCTTTTTACATGCAGACTGTAAAGATGTGCCAAAAGACGAAGAAACAAGCAAGCAATTTTCTGGTATGCCAGTCTTTTTCTATCTACAATACCTTTCACTAAGTATTGTTTGTTTAGTTCTCAACATCCCCAATAACCAGATATACATGCTACACACTAGCTTCAATTTTTTTATTTCATTGGTTAATTTATTTGTCAACAAAGTGCAATAATCTTGTGATTCTTGTCTATTTTAAATAACTTTTAAATGCTTGTAGCCTGCACCTGATTCAATTTGTTAAACCAGCTAACAATAGATAAGTTTAGCAAGAAAACAACATAGCTTGCATACTAGCATAGTCTGTAGAAGTTAAAAACTTGCACCTAGCCTGTTATTTCCTTAGCAGCAAGTATATTTGAAACTTGCATCATATGTGTACTTGAGAAATTAGCCAATCTGCTAACAAATGGAAATAGAGCTCTCTAAGGCTGTTGATGTAATGCATGTGACTAAGTCTTACCAAATCAAAGTTGCAACAGACACCATGCAGGCAAGTTGCAACTAGCTCAGTAGTTGCAACTCAGTGTACTATGTACTTTGGATGTTTTACAGTATACCATGAAATTACACATCTCTTTAGGCAGATGCTTTAATTGTGGCCAAATTGGTCACAAGGCAGGCAATTGTACAAAAAGTAAGAAAAAATATTTATTTATTTATTTATTATTATTTATTTTATATACAAATTCCATGTAGTTCAATAAACATTTTAATATTAGCGTTCCCCTGCAACTGCTACTTATATTTATAAACTTGTTTCACAGAATACAACCGCAATGCCAGACGTAAGTACAAATTATGACATACTCTCATTCTGTAATTTTAATATTCACTTTACTTCCACAATTATTAAAAATATATTATGTATAAGGCTGTTTTTGTTACACAAGCATTTTAAGAGCATTTGCACAAACTTGATGAACAAATAGATATGATGATTATGTGTTTTAGAATAAAACTTTCTAACATACTGCCTGCTTACAGGAATCATTTGCCACAGGTGTAACCAGCGTGGCCATCTTGCCAGGAATTGCAGGGTGCGTGTTGGTGGTGCACAAAATATGTACAACCGCTGTCACATAACAAACAATAAATAAAAGTTTAGAAATTTGAATACATGCGTTTTTGTGAAATAACTAAGTAAGTTATGTTTTGTACGTACATGTTATCAAAATTTATAGTAAGAACACTTGCCGAATTTGCTTCAATGCACACAGGCAAAGACAATCACGAAGTTAATTTACCAAGTTATAGCATGGAGTTGAGGCAATTAAACTTGCCATATTACAATAGATCTATTGCCTGTCTCAACATCACGTAGTCTCTTGTGCATTCAAGCTAATTGGGGAAGTGTCTATTGTTTGGTGATTCACTCATCGCACATTGGATAGGCTGTACTGTATGTCATGAAATGTTTGCAAAACGTCTTCGTTCAATCTTTAGTCTGTGGATGCCTTACTTGGTTATTTTAACTCCTCAAATCAAGTATTTGCTGTTAAATGTGCTGATCTTTACTTCTCAGTATAAGTGTGCCACTCCAATATGGCTGCCACTGGCTTCTTTTGTCACTGAATTTGCCTTTTAGATACTGCACCACCCAGTCTTTATATTTAGATCAGTGGAAATGATGTATTAAAATTACAGCATCACATGTGTGACCAGAGAATCACTTTATTGTTTCTTGAGTTTTTAACAATTTTTTAATAAATTTATAATTAATTCTATTTCTAATTATGTATTATAATTAAAATGTAAAAATGCTGATCTCAGCCAATTGTGTGATCAATAAATAATTTACCTTCATTCACAAAATTTTCATGAACATTATGACTTTGTACACCATGTGGGTTTTGCCATAAACATGTTTTTAAAGTTTTCATTACCATTTCTGCAAGTTGTATTTGATATTGACTTCCTGGTTTTGAACTCCATTAGTAAAACTCCAAAAGTAAAGCAGTAAAATTTAGCATAGCAACTTCCACAAATGTGGGTTCACAAATTTATGTGTAACCCAAAGTTTTTATGGTATATTAGTAACATTAACTCATTAATGCTGGTGTCAGTTGAAACCAGCTCTTAATAATAACAGCTTTCACTTTGTCTAATGCCTGATGGTTTTACTCACTCTGGGACTTCCGAATGGCAATGGGTTACCTTTCTCTCTCTAACAAAGGCACAATAGGATATTCAAGTGCTACTGCTAGCATTGCAGAGTAAATATGTTCATTTCAAACAATGCAAGATGCTGCAGCAATTATCTATCATGTTACAGGTAAATGAGGTAATCGATTTATTGATGACTAACTTACAATAATATACCACAAAACTGAAACAGTTATAAGTGGTTTGAATTATAATGGTTTTATGCCTGTCAGTTGGTATCTCGGTCTTTTTTACAAAACAAACGCTTTTCGACGTAATCTGCGAGGTAACTTGTTACGACGTAATCTGCGAGGTGACATGCAGTAGATCATTAGCATGAATTTTCAGGGGGGCTTAATCTTTGGGCCCATTTTGCCAATTGAGCCGGACAGCAGTTGATGCCATTAAAATTCTGGACCAAGTGACGTCAAAATCTCCAAAATCCGCCATGTTTTTGGTTGCATTTCGTTGACTGGCGAAGAGCCTGAGCACGCACTCCAGTTAATATATACAGCTCAGTGCACAACAACAAGAAGTGTAACCATACGACAACCCCGACCGTATTCTGTGGGGCAGAATTTCAAAATTTGCTTGTCGCAGTATGACAAATATTCTACGCTTGCGAATATTCCTCCGAATATTCCGTGTTCGTCATCAGTTTACTCAATCAGCCAGCGTACCGAGCCGTTCAACTCTTGCAGCTCTCCGAGGAGCTCAGCTATCCCGAGTTTATCGAGCGACTGACAAAGCGTTTTGATTCCGGCAAAACGACTGGTGATTATAAATTGTTATTGAAAACCAGACAAGAATCGCCCAACGAAGACGTGGAAATGTATGCCGATAACCTGATAGAGCTCGCTGAAAATGCATATCCTGACGCTGTGCTCCTGTTTAAGCAAGAAATTGCGAAGGACCGCTTTCTCGATGGTGTTCGTTGTAGCGACTGTATTCACGAGCAGCTGTACCTTAAGCAACCCGACAATGTCACGGCAGCTGTGCGCCTGGTTTGCCAACTGCAAAGCGCCCGATTAGCATCGTGTAGTCCCACTGTTAATAATACTGGTGAGAAGCAGGGCTCAGTAAATGCGCAACCAAAGCAGAAAGTTCAACTTAACGCTGTAAGTGGTGGAGAGTCAGAAATTCAAGAGTTGAAGAATTTGGTGCTACAATTTGGAAAGTGCTACAAGGCTTGACAAGCTGGAAAACCCACAATCCCAATCGGCCAGACGTCAACGCGATTTAAGCAAGGTACAGTGTTATTGTTGTTTACAATATGGTCACTATGCCCGACATTGTCCCA
Organism: Virgularia gustaviana; assembly: GCA_025770025.1. NCBI lineage: Eukaryota > Metazoa > Cnidaria > Anthozoa > Scleralcyonacea > Virgulariidae > Virgularia > Virgularia gustaviana. The sequence continues at coordinate 7,322 of JAOTOK010035135.1, forward strand.
ACAAAGGGCCAAAAAGCCAAGGGATACCACCAGGGGCCAGTCCGTATCCCTAGTAGACCATGCTGAGACCCAAACAATTGAACTGACCGAGAAAACTGTTAAAACTGATTGTTGATTTGTTTACTTTACCAGAGATGTGAACCCCGAGGAGCCAAATTGCGGGTGAAAAACATTCCAGTTTCAAGTGACGTCACTATTGGAGACGATGACGTCATTTCCGGTTTCCGATGCGTTATTAGGCCGTTGTCAGTTGTACCGCACTGGGCTGAAAATATGTTATAAGATCCCATAGAAAAACGAATTTGCCATCCGTGTGACCTTGTAGTTGTAGCGGTCGCCATCATGGCTGCAAGCAAGTGCAAGCAAGCAAGGCGCGAGGCGCGATCAATGGGTGCGAGGCTGCCGTCCCCATAGCCTCCCCCGGCCCCCACGCCCGACCTCGTTCCAGGCTCTCTCCTCTGACGCTCCTGCCGCGTTGCGAGCCGTTAAGTGCACGTAAATGTATTATGCACTGACCCACGAACACAAAACGTGTCGCCTAAAGTTCTAAAAAGTCCGAATCCCTAAAGATTCCTTAAATCCTAAAATGCATGCTATGATTATTGCGATTGCGGGAGATTTTCGTCAAATGCGGGTGAAATCAAGTGTAAAATTTAATGCGGGAGAGAAGTCCTAAATGCGGGTGTCACCCGCTCAATGCGGGTGAGTTCACATCTTTGACTTTACATGGGAAGGGTATTTATGTTTCTGGCCTGGTGAATCACCAACAAACTTCAATCCTTTTGGATACGGGTGCAACTTCAAGCATCTTGAGCAAAGGAACCTGGAAGAAAAGTGGGAACTATCAGCCGGACCGATTAGAGAAACTTAATGCTACACTCAAGGTTGTCAATGGAGACAATTTCATGATTTCCCTCATTCCGATTATTGACATCCTGCGATCAACACTGGAGGATTTGGAAGACAGTGGTGTTGGGACAGTCAAAAATGAAGTTCTACAGTCATTGGAGGATAGGTTTGGAGATGTGGAGGACAGCCCATTGCTCCTCATTGCTACAATCTTAGACCCACGGTACAAAGATAAAATGTTTACTTCAGTTGAGATTTACCAGAAAGCCAAGGCCGAAGTTCTGAAGGTTATTGGTGAAAGTGAGCCAGTGGTGGTATGCCAGGAGGAAAGCGATGAAAATCAGGGTGCACAAGATGCTGGAAAAGTGACAACCATTTGGGAAAAAATGACAGAACGAATGAAGAAGTCACAGTCAGTCCCTAGTGAAAGTGGAAATTCAATGAAAGTAGCATTGAACATGTACTGTGCAGAAGAAGTTATACCGTTGAGAGGAAATGGGTCTGATCCCTTTGAATACTGGCATCAGAAGAAATCCTTGTGGCCTAAGCCGGCAGCTCTTGCTGTAAAATATTTAAGTGTACCACCAGGCTCTGTATATGCAGAGCGGTTATTTTCAAGGGCTGGTCGTATTGATTGCCCCAATCAAGCAAGACTGACTGGGGACCATTTGGAGCAACTTACTGTATTAAAAGTGAACGGTGCTAAACTATGGCCCTGGTAAAAACTGAAAAATGTTACCTGTTATTGTTACTAATTTCTATTTTGTGCAAAATATATTAAACACTAGTACAGTAGTCTAAGCTGTCTGTTAATGAGTCCACTGGGATTGAAAGTGCTAGAAATCTGCTAGAAATGTCGGTCGGTCAGTCAGTCCCCACTTTACTTTTAAAGTATGCATGACATGGAAATCCTTGTGGGAGCTTAAATATGCAATTGCGCATGCGCACGCACCTGTATTGTATGGATGTACTTCCTTGTTTTAAAGATCATGGCTGCCAAATATGCTATGATATGGGAACATTGGTTGTTGCTGGTACGGAGATTCCTATCTTTCATCAGAAAACACCACCTAGTGTTTGTCGGGTTGTATTAACTGAGAAAGTTTGCATCCAACCAGGAACTGAAGTGTTGACTAGTGCGTCCCTGGAGCATGGTTTTGAGCGTAATAATGGGACAGTGGGCATAATATAATATAATATAATAGGTGAATATAAAACGTCATACACAGTGTTGAAGTATCAGGTGTACTGAGCGGAAATGAAGTCACAACATGGAAACAACAGAAAACGAAATATTTATTCCATGCATTCCGTTGTTTTGAATTTTAACAAGTGGAGGGGCTGCAGAATGTTCCAACGAAGAAGAGTGGCATTATTGTTTGGGGAACGTAAAATATAATGTTTATATCTTGACTATTCCTTGCTGCCACCATCTGGTGCATTGTACTTGTTTGGTAGTGGATTAATGACCATACAAACTGTTCATACTGTAGAACGGAGATGGATATACGGGAATTCTGTTTCCTCTGCATACATAAACGGAGAGAAGACAAGAAAATATGAAAAACAAGCTGTTGTGATGGACTGATACACGAAGATTGCTTTGAAACGTTCAACAATCTCTTGGGTAGTCTATCAAACATGATATTGGTGTGGACACGTCGTTAACTGCAACTGTGTGATTTTAAAGCTAAAAAAGAAAGACAGAGTGAACAATGATTAATTTACGAATAATATTTTAAAATTTTGCAATATGAGAACTTTCAAGACGAGATGATGCGAGATCAGTTCATAGCAGGTTTGTCATAAAGTATTCGAGTGAAACTTATTGGGAAAGGACATAGACATAAGGATGGTGAATGTGTGAAAGTTACCCTGCCAGAAGTAGTCGAAATTGCCAAAGCGTTTGAAGCTACGACTCTAACTAATCAGCTTATGAAGAATGCTAGGGAAACGCAAGATTGTGCGCAATTCAATAACAACAACCCACAACAAAAGCAAACAGAGCATGATAGCCGATCTCCAAAACAAAAAGTGTCATGTTCTTTGTGTAATGGACAACACTTACAACCACGACAAAAATATTGCTCGGCGTATAAGAA
>JAOTOK010035146.1:0-10268 GCA_025770025.1 Virgularia gustaviana
AATTTATACATGAACAAGTAATCTCACCAATGTTCACAGACCTTACTCTTCTTGAGTTTAGGTCTGTGCACAGGCTAAGAAAGGCCCGACTCAACGTTCTATTAAAGCAACGAGCTACAGTGATCGATCGGCCGCGCACGACCAGGGAAACTACGTTCTAAACTGCCTTTAATGACAACTTTACACAAAGCTATAGGCTTCTTGTGGATTGTTGAGGACATGTGCGGACACATGTGTGGATAGCGGAGATTATTGTGGATCGTTTCTGCCAAAACACGAAGACACGACGAAAAAGGAGGAAAAGACTACGACGCGGTGATCCTAGACTTGCGCCCGCGCTACGCTAGGCGCAAGTAAAAAGTTTAAATCGTTTAAAATTTACATGTTTCTTGCTACAAGAAAATAGACAAATGATGGATTATTAAATTTAGAACTCTGTTACGTTGCTTCGTTTGGGAGATATCGTGGTTCGTTTGATATGCAAAGTATCATACTTATGACATGATAATGTACTAAGTACAAATTATTTTTGGAGAATGCACCAAATCTCGCTGATACAATAAGATGGAAATGGTATTGTTAATTGTAAGTCGTAATGGTCAATACATTTCTGAATACTGGTTATGCATTGTGATGTCATAAGTAAGGTCCTTTGCATTCACATCAACAAACCTAAATATCTTCCATATGACGAAAGATAACAAAGTTTACAAATTACATACTCCATCATTTTTAAATTAAATCGATCTCCAATTCACGAATTTAAAATTATGGGAAGCCTTCTACTCTACCTGTGAAGGAACCCGATAAAATTGCCGTCTTATAAAATCTTGGCCATTACATCCAATCCAGGAATCCGACATCCAATGCTAGGAAACCGGTATCCAGTACCAGGAATCCGGCATCCAATGCTAAGAAACCGGTATCCAGTACCGGCCAGGGATCCGGTATCCAGTACCAGGAATCCGGCATCCAATGCTAAGAAACCGGTATCCAGTACCAGGAATCCGGTATCCAGTACCAGGAATCCGGTATCCAGCACCTGGAATCCGGTATCGAAAGCTATGAATCCAGTATCGAAAGCTAATCCGACAGTGCGTTCGTTTCTTGCTCACTACTATCTAAATCTATCCTGAGATTATCGAGACTCGTCACCTAAGATCCTCATCTTGCAGAGGTCGAACCTTGGCTGATTTGCATCTCAGAGAGGTTGTGGAAAGACTGGCCGGGGAGCGGGCTGGGGAAGACATGGCTATACCACTTTCTTCTTCATCATCCGGGTTCATTCCATCGTTCAGGTGAGGATGAACACGCGCGCTCGACTTGTACAGGCTTGGCAGAATGACACTACCCGAATTTCTTGCCGCCTTCGCTGCTTGGTATAAGGATGTTTTCTTTCTCTCACGAATATGTTTATTTCTGAGATTCGTCAACTTATTATGTAAATCTTGCGTGAACTCTTGCAGTTCTTTTTGTCCAGTTGTCTTTAAGTATTCCATGACACGGAATTCAGGAATTTTCTTCACTGTAAAAGATAAAAATAATCATTTGATAATCCGTGTGATACTATTGAATTACTAATATAAAAAAGGGCATGTCCAGTCGGTTCTGCGCATGTGCAGCTAGGGGTCCCCAGATGTAAAGATTCACCCGAATTTGACATTATTTTAAACTTGTACATTGAATTTCAACTTTTTGTTCCTTTATCAGCATATTGCAAACTAAAACAATGTTAAATATTTTGATATTTTGTCGTATTTTGTAAATTTCGCATTTCAAAACATAAACAAACCGTTTGTTTACCTCCTGGACTGGACATGCCCTTTAACTAATATTCGTCGACGGCGAAGTGAATATAGTTGTATGACCACCAAGACAAAGTCTGTCTGGATTAAACAAGGCTTACGAACACACCCTCTGGAGTTTGTGAGATTTCTGAGTGTGAAGTTAAAAAGCGAATATTCCCTACTTACTTAATTTCTCCAGTTTTGCATCCTCCGCCTTTGTTTTCTTTCGGTACACCACAAAATGATAAACGAAGCCAATAAAGATAGCCACCACTAGTAAACTGATAGTGACGTTGAACGAGTTGCTGAAGGCAGCTGCCTTTGGATCAAATAAACCTGAAGACAACTCTTTGGCCTCTTCAGCTTCGTCTTTCTTCTGCAAAACCCAAAATTCTAAGATTTAATTGTGGCCAGTTGATTTAAACTATTATCCTAGACGTAAAACTACCAATGCTCTTTCAATAAAATTAGTGAATGAATACATCTTTAACCTTGCGTTTGAACTGACCTCTGAAATGGTGCTTGTACTACTTTCGATAATATTTGAAACTATTGCTTTGTTTTTCCTAAGTGCCTGGTAAAACAATGGTGCTGCCTTGGCCATATTTCCAGAGAGAACAATACCAAATCCTGTGGGATACTGAAGCACACGGTTCATCTCAATATCTCCGCCTTCCAACAGCTTCTTCTTGCTCCCTGCAGCGTACATATCGACCAAGGCTCCGGGAACCTCTTTGTTTTTCATAGCAACAAATATTTCCTCCATGTTGTTATATCCAATAACTAAACGGTAATCGCAAAGTTAATGGTTGGGGTCGATATATTTATGCAACCAATCTAAGGTCAACTGCAAGATTTTCAACAAGGTTTATAACTTATGTGTATTAAAACGAGGTCGCTACTTGGCCGAGGAGCATCCTCTATAACTCTACATTAAACATTAAAGATTGTCTTAATCCGGCACTACTCAAAAAAAATAACAGACCTTCTGCATTTTGTCGGATTGCTTTGTTGAATTCAGAGGAGTTCTTCACGGCTGCAACCTAAAAGGTGAAGTAGAGTTGAATTCCATTCTTAGAATTATATCGACACATCTTTCAACACTTTTGTATCAGTCTACTCTGTTCTACGATTTTACTCGTCTTGCATGTAGAGTCATGTAGATAATGAATCAAAGTTATATAATACGGCATATCAAATACATTGAGAAAGTTGTTTCTCTAACCTTGGCTCCATAAATTTGTGTCTCCTGAACTACCAGAACCGAGGTTATTGAGGTTACAATACCTCCAGTAACAATAGATATTATCACAAGACCCATGAGAATCCAGACAATTGCAAAAAGTCGACCAAGCACAGTAATAGGACTACGATCTCCATATCTATATTATTGGAAGAAAAACATCAAATGTTATCTTTGACAAATTCTTTAACGAGAACACTTCTCTGCACTGAAGATGTAATATTTCAAACTCGAGGACTGCAGGAAATTTGTAATGCTGCGAAGTTATGGTATACTGTATAGTAGTATACCTACCCAACGGTTGTCATGGAAATATATGCCCACCAGAAGCCTTCCGGTGCACCCTTTGTGAACGGGTCCGGAAAATGTTCAGGGTTATCGTTGCGTTCCTGAAAAACAAAACGCTCAGCCCTTCATCACGTATGTACTGTTTATATATCAATGTGACAGTAGCTGTGCAGCTATCTGCAACTACTACTGCAAACGAAACTGCAATTGGGATACAGCTACAGCAACTGCAACAGCAGCAGTGACAGCAACAGCAACAGCAACAGTAACCGTAACTGTGCAAGTAGTCCCAAAAGTAACTACATGTAGTAGAACACATGGGGGCAATATATTTATTTATTAATATTTATATAACGACATTCCTTACCAAAATCCAGATAATGATACCAGCAATCCAGGCAAACATTGACATTAATATCACCATTGGTATACATCCTATAGCCGTGTTCACCACCACCTCAGCAGTCGATGGTACATTTTTGACGGTGAAGTATGCAGCACCCGGTGCATCCACCACAGAAATATACGGAAAAACTCCCGCATATATAGTCATATACCTGTTGCCTTGCACGGGAAAACTCAGTTCGTAACCCTGATTGATATTGTTCATAACATCTTGTAAACCCTTCTTACGATACGTGTCCGAAGTAGAGCGTCTCTTTCGTTTCTGTTGGTTGCAATCGGCTGGGCAGGAACACACTAGTGTCTTACCATGTCCGTTGGTACATTCACCACATAAATCATTAATGGTTGTCTGGGCCACGGCGAAGAAAATGCCACCAGGGCTGTTAGGGTCGGAATTGTTCGTATATGGTGGCAATACCCACCAATTTGTGTAAATATATTTTGGACAACGACACGTTTCTAAAGAAAAATAATACCCCTGTGTCGAACGGTCCTGTGAAATCCCTTAGAATTCTGTAGGATATAACTCTTAAATCCTGATGGCTATGACCCTAAACCACATGCTCCCCACAATAAATACTTAGACCCTAACCAACATACTTTCCAAAATAAAAACCGTGGCCTTAAACTTACATATTTTCCCAAGTCAATAACCTAGTCCAAACTGTCCAAATAACGATGACAGATGTAAGGACGAACTAGTAAACCAGGGTAGAAGAATACTTACCAGCAATGGTAGCATTGCTTTTTGTTCCGTTCCTTGAAGTGTAACCAAAAACAACTATCTCATACTTCGAGCCTGGGTCAAGATTCCTGATCTTCCACGCGTAGCGGTTGCCACGTATTCTTATAGAATGCATAACTCGTTTCTCCGTCGGAACCACCTCGCCAGCCAGCACCACGGCACAGTATTCGATATAGTAGCCACGCAAAATGCCGTTGTGAAATTCAACGGGAATTCTGGTCCATTCAACTTGAATCTCGGAAATGTGTTCCAATGTCGAGACGCGAATGTTATCGGGAGGTACCTCTGGACCTGTGTGCGTTGGAAAGATTATAGAACTGATTTAGAATAAACGCCGCGTAGTTTGTCAGAAATTACGTGTAATGGACGATGTAGGAAAGGAATAACGTATGGATTTCCTACATAATTCTCTTATTCTTGCAGTTGCACGCTTGCAGATGAAAAACATCATGAAACAACGAGCCGTAAGCAATGTTTTTTAGCATTTCGAAAGTCGAGCCCGAGTATCATGCAGGTTAATGGACGAGATGTGGGATGGAATATGTAGAACGTGTTCCTGACTGTGGTTTTATAATCTCTGAATGGCGCAGTATCAAGCCGCATGCAGGATATCTTCGCAAGCCTTATCCCAGACTTGTTGACGAATCGCACAAGTTGTAACAAGGTCCCTGCATGCTTGCTAAAGTAACAGTATCAAGCCACATGCAGGATGTCTTCACCATCCTTATTACAGACTTGTTTACAAATGACAACAAGTTGTTACAAAATCGCTAACTTAAGCTTGCTGGGAGATACTACTTGTAACAAATAAAACAACTTCTTGCTAACTTGATAACAACCAGTAAGATGTTTGTCAGCAGTCTGGAACAAGGCTTGCGAACACATCCTGTTATAACCTTACCATCTTCCCCAGTGCTGTTCACATGTCCAGGTGGGTATATTGGCCCTAGCCCCTTACTGTTGATCGCCTGAACCCACATTGTGTAGTTGGTATATTTCTTGAGACCTTCAACATAGTACGTTCTTTCGTATGGTTCCAGAGTGGTGTCAACGATCAGGTTGTCCAAATTGTCCGTTTCACGAACAACTAGTTTATAACCAAGGAGAATGCCGTGCACGAAGTTGGGAAGGACTGGGTCCCATTCAAACGACATGCTCGTTGGGTTCAAGGCTAGGCCACCGATGTTCTCGGGGTAGCGACTGGGCACTAGTGAACAGAAAAGAACGACGTTGTAAAACTAATCAACTGAGTCACGTAATTCCTGCGATTTTAAAACCAGACTAGTTGATATTTTCAACTTACATTCTTCATCTGTTTGCACAGAAACAGTACTCATTGCTCCAGAACCAACCCTTGTAAAACCAGACAGTTGAATATCGTACCACCAGAACCAAAACAGCCCGGTTAACTCGTGTTCCAGTACGTCTACACCAACATCGATACAAATGGCCTGTCTCGACGTGTCGACAGCTTGATAGCAGATACGATAGCCATGAAAAATACCACGATAACTCTCCGGTGATATTGCTTGCCATGTAAGTTTTATACTGGAAGAACTGGTGTTAAACGCTGACACCAACAACGGCGCTTCGGAAGGAGCTAAAAAGAAATTCAGAAGTTGAGATTTATTGGCTGCAAAAGAACCACGAAAATTTCCTTACGGTTTCAAAATCAATAACACAAGTTTTATTCCATCAATTGTTTACTTACTTGATTCATCAGTGGAGACGGTCAATGGGATGCTTAGTGGACCATCACCTATACTATTATAAGCTAGCATCTTTATTTGATATTCTGTAAAAACATCCAGTCCTGTTATTTCCAGTTGTCTAGCTTCGCCTTGATTAATATCAATAGTGTCTTCCACGCCGCCATTTTTTGTATAGGACACTTTGAATCCCAAAATGATACCGTTCCTTGCGTGGGAGGCCACGTTTTCCCATTCTACAACGATGCTAGTGGCGCTGGAATTATGCGCAGTAATTTCTTGTGGAGGTTCGCTGGGAGCTAAAGTAGAAAAATATGAGTTCTGGTGTCATGCCACACAAGGCACACAGGGAGGAAGGGAGGAAGGGAGGAAGGGAGGAAGGGAGGAAGGGAGGAAGGGAGGAAGGGAGGAAGGATACAAAATATCAACAGATAGATCTATATAAAAAAAACATGCCGTCTTCCAAGGTGTACAGGTTTGTCTCAGCACAAGCTCCGCAGCCCGGCGTCGTTCTAGCAGCTACTTGAACGTAATACTTGGTGTAAGGCATAAGATCCGTTATAGTGACTTCTAGCTGCGAAATATCGAATATTTCCAAAAGCCCAGATGTTGGAGTGCCGCTTATTTGAATGTCGGCTTCGGAAATGCTGGTGGTGTTAGACGGTGAAGAACCATTGAGGGAAGTGTCATTAGATGAGGAAACATCTTGTCCATTGCCTTGTCCATTGCCTTGTCCATTGCCTTGTCCATTGGAACTTGGGTGAACATTACCATCATCATCTGATGTCGAAGAACTGCTGTTATCATGAGTGGTCACTGGCAATGAAACGTTGGTTAAAACTGTGTACGGTTCCGCTCCGCTCGCATGGTAGAATATGCAGTATCCAAGTGGATTGCCATGGTAATACAGGGGATCAATTTCAGTCCATGTCAGATTTATTGAAGTTGGAGTGAATGAATGCACGTTCGTTATAGAGGGAGCCACACTTGGAACTGGAATTGAACGAAATCGAACTTAGCGTCACCATCACTAATATCTTGACCGTTACAGTGAGCGTCAACATCATCACAACCACTCCTGTCACCCTCGCTGTCGTAACCCTCAGCATCAAAGTCACCATCGCTATCAATATTACTGTCAATATCAGCATCACCTCCACCACCTTCACTCACGCCCTGACATAAATATACACACATATATATTTTCATCCCACATATTTCCCCACATCCGCAATTCTTATCTCCACCCCCACCCCCACCTCTACCTTCACCTCGACCTCCACCTTCACCTGGCCTCCACCACCACCACCACCTCCACCTGGCCTCCACTTTCACTTTCACTTTCACCTCTACTTCCACCTCTACCTCGACCTGGCCTTCACCCTTACCCCCTTTTGTTGTGAACCTACCGTCTTCCAAGGTGGTGGTCTCCACAGGTGAACTAGGCACCCCGTTCCCATTAGAAGAATAAGGACAAACGACAATACGGTATGGAGTAAATTGTCCTAGCTTTTTTATATTGTTTTCGAGAATATCGGGTGCTGTAGCAATTGCCTGGTACTGTCCATTTTGGTTTACGTCTTTATAGAATATCACATAACCAGAGTGGGATGATGTGTCGTCGGTCACAGCTGAATTATTTAACGGCGTCCAGCTTGAGTGAATACTTGTCGAACTTGTGGCTTCCGATGTCTGGATCGTCACAGGCGATGAAAATACTTTATTCAAGAAAATTGTAGAGTAGTTGACATTAGAGGGTATTTCACATAACTTTTATTTTCGAAATGGAAAAAGTTTTTAAAATAAACGGAAATTAAATTTCTTACAATCGAGTTTTTATAAAATGTTATAAAAATACAACATTAGTAAATGGATGACACTTACTTGTATCTGAGGACATTGTGTGAAGGGTTGTGTAGGAAGCGTCGTCAAGAAGTTTATCTTGAAGAACAACCAACTCATCATAACCAACCGACAAGTAGTCCAATTTAACAACACAACGAACATTTTGATTGTCAGGGCTGGAAAAAGACAATGCGTTTTACATGATAATACTGATAAGCAGATTCAGATGTGACTGCAACTACCGTACGTCACAATTTTGCTTGTGTTGTTTTACAAGGTTAGGGTTAAGGTTGTTTAAAAATTTTACAAGGTTTAACGGTTAGTATTACGGGTAGTAGTTGTAGGCAAACCTAAACCTTCGTTATCTTAATAACAGAGCGAACGAAAATCAGTGGTCGTAGAGAACTTCCGCTATCTAACAAATAGGTTACATTTTGCCGTGATTGTTCCGTTATAGATGCACAGTATGGCGTCAAACATAGTAAAATCAACGAATCATAGCACATTCAAGAGGGAGATATCGTTCAAATTCTTATTGAGTTCACAGACACATTATACTAGCACGCGTTAGCCTAAAACCATACTTACCTGCAGGACTCAATGAGCACGCCTGGGGCATAGTTGTCGTACGCAGATTGGATCTATTAAAAGATAGACACTTATTTACTTTTCTTCGGAGCTATGTTTGTTTTCCTGTAATCTGACTGGTTGCTGATAATCTGCCAATATGACCATAGACAATTCGCGCTGACTTTGCGATGTTATTTAATTTGCAATTTCTGTTTTTCGACCTTTTATAAGATGCAAGTTGCTCAAACAATAACGAAAAGAAATTAACTGGAGGGCATTCGACGCCCGTCAGTAGCAAATTTCGTATACCCTCCCACTTCACGCCCATTATGCTTTCAAAGACAATGACAACAAAATGCGGTCAAAAATCCACAAACGACACGAAGAATGTCTTGCATGTCGATATTAAAGGTACGTAATAGTCGTTCAAGAAGTTTCCTGCGCAGGAGAGTAGGTTCTCTTTCTACTTACAAGAGCATGAACTTTGTCTTCAATATCAACTTGATTGAAATTACTTCCATTCTCATCAGTAAAGGTAACGTCCACATCAACATAAGCAGCTACAAGATAACACAGCTTAAAGCTAGCACTAAAGCTTTTGACTTTCTTTTTTAAGCTTCTCGCCTAGTGAGCACATAAGCAATAACCAAAAACATTGTTTCAAGTTAGCCAAGTTCAATTCTTTGGCAAATATGCTTCAAAATATATAGGCAAATACTTACGAAGACAAGCGATAGTGTTACAGGTGTTGCATTGTTCGTGGTCTCCAGAACAGTTGTTACCACCATACTTAGGTTCTGGGTTGGTACAAAACCTTTCCCTGCATTCGTGGCCTGTGTTACAAGGTCGGTCGCAAAACGTCCAATCTGACCATTCCGTAAAGCCACCGTGAACTACAAAGGCAAAAGCATTGATAACAATATTGTAGATAACTTCGTCCGAAAAGTAATAAAATAAACTGATACAACATACTCGGGCAAGGCTGTTCATTACACTCTTGATACCCGAAATAATCCCCTACGCAGGGGTTTCCACCAAACTGTGGGGCGGGGTTCAAACAGGTTCTACCCCTTAACTGATCTCCTCCACCACACTCCACAGAACATGTTGACCATTGTGACCAGGACGTGAAATTACCATGAACTAAACAAAGAAAAGAGACGAACGATTGCTCCAACATGTTGTAACATGCAAGTACTGTTCGTTAGACAAACGTGAACAATATTGTTGGAACAATGTTGTCAACGCTTGTCACTTGTTGTTGTAACCTGATAACAATATGGAACAGGCGTTGTTAACCACACAAAGTTGCACGATCATGTAGAACGGGTAGACATCTATCATATTTGTACTTGGTGTTAGATTAACCTATATCAATGTATCTTACTCGGACATGGATGAGTGTTACATTCTTGTTCCTGATCTGTGTCCCCTTCACAACCAGGATATCCGCTAGCTGGTGGTGGTTGGTTACATTCTCGATAACGTTGCTGGTAACCCCCGGCACAAGTTTCGTTGCAGGCCACCCACCATGTCCAGTCGGACCAACCAGCAGGGGGAGGCTCTATAGAAAAGACAGTAAAAGTAGTGGATATTTGGTTTTAGTAGAAACACAACAGGTGATTATCGCAAACGCCGTGCGCTGATTGGCTTACCTACCTCGGATTATTGTGCGA